>LOJH01037633.1:0-15222 GCA_001685095.1 Ellobius talpinus | reverse complement strand
CTCTCTGAATGTGGCTGACAATGGGGGCTGACTGAGAAGCCATTGATAATGGCATTGGAAATTGTTTCTACTGCATGTACTGGCTTTTCGAGACCCTAGTCTATTTGGATGCACACCTTCCTAGGCCTGGATGGAAGGGGGAGGGCCCTGGACTTCCCACAGGGCAGGGTACCCTGCCCTTTCTTAAGACTGGAGGGGAAGGGAGGAGGGGGAGTGAGGGAGCAGGAGGGGAATGGGAGGAGGGGAAGAAGTAGAAATTTTTAAATGGAAAAATGAAAAATAAATAAATAATAATAAAGAAAAGAAAAGAGATCAGTTAGTCCTGAACTGTAACTTCAATGTCTGGCTCCACTCGTAAGGGACCGGGCCTTCCCACATCAATTAGTAAGCAAAAAAGAAAAAAAAATGTGCATAGAGACTTGCCTATGGGACAATCTAATGGGAACATTTTCTCAATGGAGATCCCTCTTTCCAGATGACCAGAGTTTCTGACACTTGTAGAAATACTAACCTGTACCTGTGCCCGGGCTGATTTATAACGGTACTTTCCAGTTTAGTCTTCTAAAAATATTCAAGGTAAGATAAAAGATGGTTGTAAATCAGTCTTCTTAATGCTCCTTTTGTGTGAATTTTCACAGTGTCATCTACTATACATGAAGGACTGGTGACATAGCCATGAAACTTGTTCCTTCAATGTGCTCAAAGTATTCAAGAACTTCCTTACTCTACCTTTTCTTCACCTTTTCCAGCAGCGATGGATCTGAGATTCACTGAACACACATATTGTGCAAAAACAAAGAGATGAATGATTTGATGTATTGTTCCAAGCACAAAAATTTCAACCATTGCTGGCCAGACTGATATGAGAATCTGGGTTCAAAATTCAACTTTTAAATAAGTAGAATTAAAAATCACATTTTAACCTAGATTAAAAATATGTCTTTTAAAAAATTCTGTTTGAAAATTTCATATATTCACATGTACTTTAATGAAATTCACCACCCATTCACTTCCTTCCAATTCATCTTTTATCTCTACCAACACTTTTCTCTCTCAAATTCATGTGTTCAATATTTAAGGCCCCTGAAACCATAGTGCTGTCAGAATGTAAATGAGAGTAAGATTATCAACTGGATCATGAGTAGCTCCTAAGAGGCCTTGCCCCAAAGAAAATTGATTCCTTCACTTTCTTTCCCAGTATCCATTCACTGCCAATAAATCATCACTTTAGAAGTGGGGCTTCCTGACCCCTGACCCTCATCCCTTCAGGGTTTTTAGCTGGTTTGATCTCTCTTAGGTCTTGTGTATGCAGTCATAGCTACCATCAATTAACTTGTGCATGCTGCTAAAAATTTTTCCCTTGGTGAGAGATGTAAATAATATTTATCCATTTCTAAGGTCCTACATATAAAACGAGGTACCTTTCCACTAGAGTTCACCTGGGGGTCCAATGAGTTTATGAGACTTACTTACAGAATAATAGGTAGGGGACTACTGGCAGAGGCATAGGTGACTTTAATATAGCCACACTGGAAAGTTAGCATCCAGCAGGATTCTGGCTGCCTTCTCCACAGCTTTGGAGATGGAGCCCTCTCTATTCATTCTTTCACACTTCAATTCCCTAGGCCCTCCCAGAGACTATATGCAGCTAGAGTATAATTGCAAACAACTGGTTGTGATGACGGCTAGATAGATGAAGGGTGCTTGAGTCTTTCCCTCTTCTTCCAAGAGACAAGGCCAGCAATCAACAGCCCAGCTGTGATGACGTTTGGAAAGCAGGCCAAGATGGACTAGATGGTGGCAGTTTGACTGGGAGGATGGTCCCTTACAGTAATGCAATTGCTGTCATTGTTCTTCTGTAATCTTCCACTACTGCTAGATCTTATACTCATTCCATCCTCTTTTCCACCGAAATTCCCAAGCCCTGGCAAGAGGGTATATGATATAGATGCCCCATGTAGGGGTAAGCACTTGGCAGTGTCTTATTCTCTCCATGATGACCAGTGTGAGTCTCAGTGTTAATCCTCATCTACTACACAGAGAAACTTACTTTTAATGAAGTCTGAGAGATACATTGATCTAAGTATAATAATTCATTAGGAGTAGTGCAGCTGGATAATTTGGTAGGTCTGTCTATGTCCATTTTTTGTAGAACTCTACCCTCATTTCGATAGTGACTTCACTAGTTTACAGTCACACTAACACTGAATAATTATTCACTTCTCCACATCCATGCCAGCATTTGTTAGCATTTTTTATCTTAGTCATTTTGACTGGGATAGCATGAAACCTCAAAGTCGCTATAATATGTATTTCCCTCGTGTCTAAGGATATTGAACATTTGAAAAATATTTCTCAATTATTTGTATTTCACCTTTGTAGAACTTTCTATTTGATTCAAATATCACTTTTTTCTCTGTGTAGCAGCTCTGACTGTTCTGGAACTCATTTTGTAGACCAGTAGGACCTTGAACTCAAAGAGATCCACCTGCTTCTGCCTCTTCAGTGCTGTGATTAAAGTCATACACCACCACTACCTGAGTCAATCCCCATTTTTATTTAGAGTATCTGTTTTCTTGGTTCAGTTTTTTTGTGTGTGTGTGCTCATTGTTTATTCTACACAGAAAGCACTGTCAGTTGTAAAGACAGTTTAAAGAAAAATCCTATCATCTTCCCCTTCACTTGATTCACGATGCCCTTTGTTGTACAGAAGCTTCTCAGTTTACAAAGTTCTACTTGTCAGTTGTTTTTAGTTCCAATGCTAAGGAGATTTCTTCAGAATAGTGTCTCTTGTACCTATACAATCAAAGATATTTCCTACTTTCTCTTATAACTCATAGGGGCTATCAGGTCTGATGACCAGATCCTTGATCCATTTAGAGCTGAGTTTTGTGCAGGATAAGAGATAGGGGTTCAGTTTCATTCTTCTACACACAGCTAGTTAGAGGTTTCTTCAGAAATGTAACTCTATTAAGTTACATTTTATATCTTTCATTGTTTTGTTTTTTTTCAATTGTTTGTGTTCTGTGGTTTTTATTCTGGCATTTTTTATATCCTCCTTTAGTTCCTTGAACATATTTATAATTGCTATGTGGAGTTCGTTGTCCTGAACATCATCTAGGTTGCTTTTCTCACAATCATCACTATGAGAGCACTCATTTGTGGAGATGCCCCATTGTCTTCGTTATTCATGGTTGTTTCTATATGAGACCTAGGCATGTGCTGTTGGGTTGTTAGTAGGTTAGTGGGTACTTGGAGCTCTCTGTTCTTAAACAAACTTGTCAGGTTTTGGGTCAGGTCAACACAGCTTGGTATTCAGTTCTGGGCCAAGTCAGTGTTGATAACACAGTGAGTCTGATAAAAAGAAGTAGTTCCAACTCTCTCAGTTAGGGCTAGGTACAGTTCTGAGCACAGGAACAGGCTTTCTGTAAAGTTAGCAGGGTGTCACTACATATGCTCAGAAATCAGGAAATCTCACAATCTCCTGTGGCAGGGGTGGGATTTGCTGAGAAAGGTACACAGCGTTCTGAGGGAGGTCCTTAGGTGGCAGGGCTGTGGTTTGAGTAGGCTATAAAATTACTTGTTAAAGGAGTACTGGAAATTCTGTTCAGCAAGTGTGAAGCTCTGGATTCAATCTCTAACATTTTAAAAAAGATAATTTAAAAAGAAATATTTTATTATTTAATTCCAAAATAAGCTTTAAAATATTTGTTTATTCATTGACCAAAATCAAGATATTTAAGTTTTATAAGAATCAATACATTCAATAAATTCATTTGCATATTTATTTTTTATATAATCTGGGGTCACTTTTTTAATATCCAATATTGTTTCAAAATATATTATTAAAATAATGGACTATAGCAATGTCACAACAAAATTTCTGTAACTTGACAAAAATAAATATAGAAGCTATTTTAAAATATCAACATTTATATGCAAATCATTACTTAATGCTATAAACCATACTCATAAAAAAGTGGATCCAATTGTTTTTATGGTAATGAGGCCCTATGAAAATTACAAAACCAGTTGTGGCTTTTTAATTTTAGATCACTTTTCTAAACCAATGTATGCTTTAAATTATTTGATGATTTCCAAATTTGACAAGAGAAAAGTCAAATATGCATATATTTTCTATATATATAATATTTAGTAATACATATAATATATCATATATAATTTGAACTCATACATAAGTTAGTTTATATAAAATACATGAGTATATTTACATAATTGTATATATGTGTCTGTTTTTGTACAAAATATGTGTACTTTTTATGCACAAATATATATAATATGCATATATATAATATGCATATATATAATATGCATATATACATATAATTTAAAAATACATACACATATTTCTTGTACATGTGTACATGCATATTTACAAAATATGCTACTTATACATTTAATTGTATGTTATTTGTACTATAGTATATAGCCAAACTTGAGGATTGAAAATAATACAAATAAATATAAAACCATTATTAAAATAATGGACTGACAAATGCATACCATTCTAGGAACTAATGTAAGATTTTAAAAAGCAGGATCTCTTCTTTGATGATTGTCCTCTAACATCACTACAGGTCAAACACAATCAGAGATGACATGAAACAATTTGACAATTAAATCATATAAATGACACAAAAATCAAAGAAATTAAAGTGAATTAAAAGCATCATTTAAAGACAATTTAAATGTACTATTTTAAACCTACGTCCTAGACACACAAAAGCAAAAACTACAGTATGAATAAAAGGTATCAGACGCATCCCAAAGTAAAAGTCACAGAATGCACTACAGAATTCACAGACAACACCAAACAAATGTAGTCCATCAGTTCTGATGAAATGATGAAATTAGAGAAAATTGACAAAACTGCTTAGGACTTCATCAGTTAAATGTTTGACTTTTAGCAAATTTCAACTTTAACATCCACTTATCTCTGAAAATGTTGCAATTTAGGAAAAAAAATGATTGAAGCAATTTCCTGAAGGAACATTGTTCCTTAACCAAAACACAGAATCTCCAGGCTTACTTCAGGATACACTTTATACGCTGATGAAGCCTAGCAAACATACGGCTTTTGTTCAGCTCTGAATAGGTTCTATTCTTCATAAAAGAAAACAAAACTTAGATAAACTAAAACACATGGGATGAGGCAGGAGAACAGACTGGAGAATGAGGTTCTGAAAAAACGGGGCACTTAAAAACTTATAAATTAGCGTATGAATAAAAGCACTGGCAAAATGGAAGGGTGGGAACAAACCCCCAGAAACCAACTGAAACAGGCTGCTGTTGTTGGGAGATGCAGTTCCATCCTCCCTCCACAGTCACAAGGGAGCTCATGGCTGGCTTGACATAGTACTATTGTCTGCACATTTAAGACATAGGCTGTGTGAAACTCCATGTAACTGCTGGGGTATGTGCAGCAAAGCCTGCACTATGCAAATGATCAAAAAAACAATAACTCTGTAAAGAACCACTCAGATACTGAATTTTTTCCTCCAGTCTTCCCCATTCTTGGATTGTACTATTCTTGGTTGCCAGAAAAAAAATATTGCAATGAAGCTTAATTTCTATTCTAGCTTACTTTAATCTTTGTGATATAAGCAAAAGCAACTTGAAGAGGAAAGGGTTTATTTGTCTTAGACATCCATATCATAGTCCAACATTGAGTTAATTCAGGGCAGGAATTCAGGAATAGTCAGGGAACATTGGGAAAAAAAGCTGTTAATTGGTTTGCTTTTCATGGCTTGCTCAGTTTCCTTGGGTTTTTTGCTGTTGTTTTTTTTTCCAACCCAGAATCCCAGCCTAGGGTTGGTTGGCACTACCCACAGTGGGATGGACTCTCCCACATGAGTTATTAGTCAAGAAAATATCCCACAGACATGTTGATGGGCCAATCTGATGGAGGCATTTTTTAAGTTGATATTTCCCCTTCTCAGATTACTCTATCCTATGTTAAGTTGACAAAAAAAAAACATGTGTTCTAAGGTTCTTAGTCTCAGTAATAAAATAATTTAAAAAAAACTCAAGCAGGTATTTCAGAACATTTTTTTAAAACTGGAATTCAAGAATAAAACAAAAGGGGAAGTCCTTGTAAATCTTGGAAGAGTGGAAGTTGTGTCCTTGTGTGTCCTTGATGAGGCAGGTACATGGCAGACAGTTGGTCACTTGGAGAAAGCAAGGGCTTCAGAGAAAAAGTGAGGAGGCACAGTGTCAGAGAAACTATGCTTAGAAAAGCAAAAAGAAGAAAAGGGAAAGAAGTTACAGTTTTCTCAGTTGGAAGTTGGTAAATTGAGTTGCTCTTCAGAGCTACATGAAGGTAACTCTGGAAATGACAGATGTTGAGGGCTCTGGGGAGAAGAAATCCTAATACAGGAATAATTATTTCTGTCTCCCTAGAGTGCCTTCAGGCAAATCATCTTTCCTGTGGGGTGATCTCTTTGTCAGGTGATTGTAGGTCCAGCTGGATTAAATATAGGCAACAGAACACAATTTTCTAATCTTGGGAGCCAATCAGAATGTCATGTCTCCATTCAGGGCCAAAGATAGGTGTCATGGGGGAGGATGCTCATCCTCAATGTCCTTTAAGCCTTCTGTAGCATACCGATTCAGGCCAGTTCTGGCTATTTTTATGTCAAATTGATGCAAGCTATCTGAGAGAAGGGAAATCAATAGAGAAAATGCCTCTGTCCTATCATGCTGCAGGCAGGCCTTTACAGCATTTTTTAAATCAATGGATATGTGATGTCACCCCCAGGCAAGTGGTGCTGGATTCTATATGAAAGCAAGCCGAGCAAGCCATGAGGAGCAAGCCATTAAGCAGCACTGCCCATGGCTTCTGCATGATTTCCTGCCTTCAAGTTCCTGTGTCCAGGTTCCTGCTCTGCTGGAGTTCTTGCCCTGACTTCCTGGGATGATGAACTGTGACATGGAAGCATAAGCCAAAAATAAATAAATAAATAAATAAACCCTTTACTTTCCGACTCGTTTTTAATCATGGTATTGTTTTAACAAGCAATAGTGATCCTTACTAAGTCGGACCTTAAAACCACTTATTAATGGTCTGAAATTTGATAGCATGAAATCAATTTCTCCCATAAAAATCCAGCCATACAGTTGCAATTCTTTTTACCATCAGGTACTAGCATTCAGTCTGACTTTCACCTCAGATATACCCTCTGAACACAGATAATCACTTAAGAAAAAAAAATCAAGGACTAGGAAGCAGAAGTCTTCTGTTATTCATGGATGTTCTAAAAACATCTGTTTTTGAAATTTCTACTGTAAACAGACCAAAGAGTTCCTATCTCTTGTTCTCCTCATTTTAAGAATTTTCTTTGCTTCTGAAATGATCCTGTTGATTTCTTTGTATGGTGATTTGAGAACCTGGAAGCTCTCCACAGAGTCCCCCAGGACCCTGATGGCAGCTCATATGAAGACTACACACAGAGGCAACCTTCCAAGAATGTTTTTCAGTACTGCTCTGTAAGTGGGCCAAATCAAGTGTTCTGAGAGCAGTTCCAGTTGTCCTCTGAGCATCCTGTACAATGACAGAGTGACAAGAGAAGAAAACTGTTTATAGATGGTGCAAGTTTAAGTAAGATAAAGGAAAAAAAAATAAACGACCAGAGATTTAAAAGCTCTCCAATATGTTGGAACCGGTGGGCTAAGGATAAGATGGAAATTAATTGTGAAAAAATATCAAGGGGTTTGAGAATAATTACTAGGAAAATGTACGCAATAGGAATATGTGAGCTGAAGGGGGAATTGACAAAACTGATTTCAATTTTATCAGCCTTGGGGCTAAGAGAATAACAACTCTAGAGAAAAATAATATTTTAACAACCTGAGAACTTTATTCCAAGTTAAGGATACCAAATGTAAGGATAATGGTCCCTGACAGATTTCATTTGAAAGCTGTAGAATGATTCCAAGAATTACTGGGTGGTTTCAGCACTTAGAGATTTCAAAATGTGTCTCAAGAAATAACTGATTTTTCATTAAGAAAAGGCTTTCCAAGTTCCTAATATTTCAAGATGTGGCAATAGCTTTGACCCTGCCAGAATGCGAAGCTAGAAGCAGTTGAATCACCAACTCAGCAAGATTAGTCACCCAGTTTTGTCAATTCTCTTCCCAAATTGTTTTTCAAACCTAGGCATCTGTACCATTCCTAACCTTCCTTCTGTTTCTTTAATAGTATTTTCAACTGTGTGCTCTTTGCATTTTGTCCATACCACCCTGAGTATGCTCAATCTAACAGGGTGAGGCCTGGTCAGTGAGGGACAAGCAAAAAGTAAAACCTTTAAAAGGAAGCTGTATCCACAGATTCCTCTGGCATTTCTATTTGAACCTTCCTAACTGAAGGCCATTGTCTCTATCCCAAAACAGAGCACCAGCTCTACCCTCAAGCCTTGTCTTCTTGCTTCCAAAATCTTCCTATTAAGCAAGAAGCTGTTTTATCTCCCACCTGCCCCTAGGTTTAAGCATCTTTAATAGTCTATCTGGATTCTCAAAGAAAATTTCTTGACATGAGTACCCATGCCCCCAAGTTAACTCTCACCAATGTCTGTAAGCTCATCCAGTGCACTGTTTTCCTATGCCCAGTTTCTCTTGAGTCTTTGACTTTTCCCCTGAGCTACAGTTTTCCCTCAATGGACCTTCACTGCTAATATTTTACGAGGAACATTGGTTCACACAAAACAAGTATGTGTTTAACTAGTTCACAGAAGACATGTGTTTAACTATTATTTTCTCTTGAGGTTATGTCTGACTTCTTAAAATTAAATATGGCTCTTTGAAAAATAATTCTTACATGTACTTCTAAAACTCAATTTTGTTTATTTTAATTTTGGGTACATATGTGTTGTGTGGGGGAAGGGAATTTCTTTTCTGCGGAGGTCAGAGGACAGTTTTGGTATTGATTCTTTACCCTGTGGATTTCAGGAACCCAACTTTAGCCCACAGGTTTTGCGGTAGGAACAGTTATGTTGAGCCATCTCACAGGACTGAAAGTAGCTCTCTTGTTCTTCCCAAACTCTTTTAACCCTTGTCAGTTGATATCAACTGTCTTGAAAATTCTCTTTGTATTTGATACACATGAATGAACTATGTAGTATATATTTAATTTTAAGTTTTATGATACATTCTGTCTAATTTATGAGTGCATTGCTTTGTCATACCATGTTCTGGACATATTAAGAGCCCATGACATACAAACGTCAAACTTTTTTCTTAAAACACACACAGTGTGGTGGTTTGAAAGAAAATGGCTATAAAGGGAGTGACACTATTAGAAGGTGTGGTCTTGTTGGAGAAGCTGTGATCTTTATGGAGGAAGTGTGTCACTGTAGAAGCAGACTTTGAGGTCTCATATATGCTTAAGCCATGCCCAGTGAATCAGTTCATTTCTTGTTGCCTGCAAATCAAGGTATAAGACACAAGGCTACTTCTCCAGCACAATGTCTGTCTGCACACCACCATGTTGAACCATGATAGTACAGGACTAAACTTCTGAAAATTTAAGCCACTCCAGTTAAATAAGAGTTACTGTGGTCTTGGTATCTCTTCACAGCAATAGAAACCCTAACTAAGACACATAGACTGCCTGTTTTCTCCTTATGGAGGTCTATTCTGGAGTTCACTCTTCCCCTCTTCTGCATTGAATTCTCTCTCTCAGTCCCACGCTGTTTTTTGGCTTTTATTTATTATCTGATGTGATACATCATGTATTCCAAAAGTTGCAACACGAGTGTAAAGAAATTAGATATTAGTACACTGCCTTTCCAAAAGTTACTTCATTCATAATTAATTGAGATAGCGTAGAAACTATTCTTCCAAATTAAAGGAAATACTGTCTCAGGATTTAAAAATATTCTTAATACCCCTCAAGCTTTCAGTAGTGCTCTTCTTGGTTAGGTTTACACACATTCTTTACTGTATTGGTTTTCTCTCTGAAAGTGTTTAGGTTTTTAATTTCCTTATATTGTTTTGAAGTTCATAGACATGTATCTTCATGTTTATTTCTCTCTCTGTGTGTGGATGTGTGTGTTTGTGAAGTTATATCTAATAATTTCCCTATATTCATTTGCTTATTACATAATTTTCCTTTCTTTTATATTTTCTATCTTCTCTGTCACTTTCTGATTTGCTAGGAAATAACTAAATGTTAATTTCCAAATTTTCTGTTAAATTTGAAAAAAATTATTTCATAAAACTTTAGTTTCAATGAGCTCTGTCTTTTATGATCTCTTAATCCACAGCTTCTCAGTGGGGCAATATGGAAAACTTTCTCTAAGTCTCTCAGGATGAATGTGGTTCACGTCCCTCCTTGACTTGGTTTGTTCCAGTAAATTCTACTGCATTTTCTACCTTTCATTTTTATAAGTAGTTCAGTTCTTAGTTAGATGTATTTCAAAGAAAAAAATAAGAAAACTATTGGGAAAATCGTTCTGTGTGAGTCTTTGGAAGTAAGCTATGTAGATATTTGTGGGTTGCCTCTCTTCTTTGTTCTTATCAACTTCATAAAGAAGAGCAACCCAGTGTTCTTTCTTATCTTTTGCACCCACTACTCCCAGAACTAGATGTGCCAGCAGAGAGGCTGGGAAAGGGTAGGGGTCTCACCACCCAGGGTTCAAGACTGTCATTTATTTTTCTATAGTCTTTCTTCAGTACCTGGCATCTACAAATCTAGAGTCCAATTTCTCCTTCGGTCTCCATCTTCTACTATAATAGCAGTGTATAATCACCTGGTGAGGTGAGGCAAAGAGACTCCACTCATCTGTTTTGTTCCTCATTTATTTAATCTATAAAACACAGTAACTCAACACCTAGGAAGCAAATAACATCTATAGGAGAAAAAATGTGAAGATAGAGTGTGAATTCAAAAGTTCCCAACACCTCTAAGTTCTTGAGGTTTTCTGAGGTTGTGCAGGATAATTCTACCTGTTTCTGGCACTTTATGGTAGCTCAAGTCACTTGTAGGGATAGATTTTCACATCCAGCTGAGTAACATACAGCATAAGATTGCACTTTGTTAGGGCCTTGGTATAGGTCCCCTTAAGCACATGAAAAAAATTTGAGATTTTGTCTTTTTCACTAGTAATTTATGAACGGAGTTGGAATACTCAGTACCTATCAGGCACTCAATGACTGCTTAATGGACTCAGGGTCTTGATGCAGGGTTTGATACAAGGTCACTCTGATTAACACAGCTATGGTTCTTCACTGACTAGAGATAAGCTGTCACTCCTTAACCTCTTCTGCAAAATTCCAGTCTTCTCTCAACATAAGTCCACTTTCTATTCCCTCTTGGTAGGAGCTGAGGACTCCTTATGGCCATCAAGCTGCAATTCAGAGCATTTCTTTCTCTTTTGCCTTGTTCTCTGTCTATGTATGGTCACCTCCTTGAGTTTCTTAAATAGGGATCTCATGTAACCATGTTCTTCATGAGTCTTCTGGCTCTCTATCTGGGAATGTTCCTTTTCTACTTATGTCTTTGGGAGTTTTACTACTTAAGTGTCACAAAAGAGCAAGATTGAACATCATCTGCAATTGTGTGTCAAGTAAAAAATCCTGGGCCCTATTATAGATTTTTCTACCTCAGAATTTTCATTTTCAAAGACCCTCATGTGCTTTGTGTACTAGAACTTGAGAAGTATGTTTCATAGCACTTTATATAGTACATGGCTATTTTCTTCCACAATAAACACCTCTAAAGGAACCTTTGAGTTTCTTAAATGCTTTTACTGATTTAAATATCCTTAAGTAATAGCATGAATTCATTACATATGGTGGTAAACATTTCTGGAAGACAAAAAGAAAAAGAAAAAAGAATATAGTACAACTGGATGTTTTAGGAAGGACCCCTCTTGCACTCAAATTCTCAAGGCTGTCTTGAGTCTACAGTTGGTCTGTGTAGAAATTAGTCAGACAGTTACAAACCAAGGGATGCCAAGGATTGTGAACTGCACACTGCGTCCTGGCAAGATGGAAGAAATCATTGTTCCAGGGGTGGCTGAAGCAGCATAGCCCTACTGATATCTCAGTTTCAAGCATGGAGCCTTCAGAGCCGTGAGAAAAATCCATTTCTGTTCATTTAAATCATAAGTTTGTGGTCCTTCATTATGTGGCTATTGGATACAGACACAACCTCTCAGACCAAATCCCCTCTCAATTTCATGTCTATGAGAGGTAATAAACAATCTTTTCATTTCTTTTATTTTTCTAAGAACGCCTTTCACTCGAGGATGTTGGCACAAATATCTGAATCTGTTAAATAATTTGTTAAATGTTTTGCCCAACAAAACTTTTGGTATTTGGGGGCATTTTAAGTATGAGCAGTAGAGAGATTTATTGTCTCACATGCAATATTCCCTCTTATTTTGAGAAATCTTCTTCCACTCGTATAACTAATATTTTGTTAGAACTCAGGTTTTGTATGCCCAGAAGTCTGAAGCATAAGAATAAAAATTGAAACAGCCAACCAAAAAATAAATAGAAACACCAAACCATCTTCTGCGGCCTGCTGTGAAGTCTTGAAATATCTTATTCTGTCAGTGTGATTTCATAGCAGGATGAAAAATGTCAAAAGTGAGGATGACAAATCAGTCTAGTGAGGAAAAATGACTCTCGGACAAGAGATGTCATTTGTCATGATTGCCATTTGACTGCACTTTCCCTCTCTTCTCTTTCATATGAATGCAATTTTGTCATTAGTTTTAAATTATCTTTACTGCACAATGGTTTGATCATGGAAATTATATTTCCATTCCAAGAGTTTTGTAAAACAGTAAGTTTCAAAATGTGATCATATTATCTTTGCACATTTCAGTGTATTAAAAAAATCATTAGTGCTTAATTTGTCAAATATTACTATTTAAAAAAGCAACCATTTTTCCTAGACATAGGTAACACCGTGGCTTAATTTTTTTTCAGAAGTGACACAGCTGAGCACAGCTCTCTGAGCCACTGCATAATATGGGTGGTAATTAAGCCACAGCTTCAAGGTTGCATGAGCACAAGACAATTCAGTCTAATGAAGTATCGATCGGCTGCAGTCGAGGTAAAACAAGTTGACATTCATTTAGAGGTAGCAATGTGAATATACCACAATGCCACCAAAGAAATAAAGGGAACAAACAATGAGGCTGAATTTTAATCTTGCAAACACAATTAAGAATCTTATTTATAGCATGCTGCTATCACTTAAACTAAAGCTAATTGCGTACTTACTGCCCTGACACAAGACACCTAAATCAGCAGAAATTATATATCCTTAGCATAATGGGCAAAAAGTAAAAGAAACACCATGCAGAAGTTTAGTGCTTCAATTAGACACAACACTACTGTCTTAGAAAACTGTCCTGATGAAAATATTTAAAATTGAATTTTCCACCGAGTTGTTTTGCACAATTAAGCTCATCTTTAGAGGCTCTGAAGAGTAACCCAGAAAAGCAGAACTCAAAACACATTAAATAAACCTTTAGCTCAGGGTAGGTTTACTATGTCATAATGATTAACACCTGAATTCAAGGGAACATGATTTACTAAACCCCATATTGAAATGACCTTATTTTTCCAGAATCAAATTTAGTGGTTATTGCATTAGCCACCTCATTGTGGAAGAGCAGGATTTCTCAAAATGAAGTTTCTCTTGCAGAAACATAGGGAACTTAAACCCAATATACTGCCCAATGTTCGATCATCACAATCATGGAATCACTGTTTTTAAAACACTATATAAGAAAGCTAAAGTTGTCCAATATTCTCTGTGACATTAATCGAAAAACTAGTATCTGGAAAGTTTGTGTTTGACAAAGTGTGACTTAACTATTTGGAAGGTGTTTATTACTTCAGAGAAGGAGCCAGTTTTTGTTCTTCAAAATGGATATGAAAATGTGTTTATCACAAATGCTGCCAAATGAAAGTGCTCAATGGTAGTTAAGGGTGAAAACTTGCTTGTGATAATCAATAAATTCAGTTTTACTGGCATTATACAACATCCAGGAGACAAATTTCTCATGAAAAATATCCCCAGATAAGAGAGTGCTAGTGAGTTTAATGACATTATAGACCTCGAGCAGATGGACATTTTGTTTAAAATAGTAATAACAGCTGCAATATCCACAGGAACTGCCCTATTTATGGTAAGTAAGAAGACATTATCTTTGCTGATTATTTTAATTTGATAATGAATTGATAGGACCCCAATTAAGTGATTTAGAAGCTTCAGTTTATCACTTCCCATTTTAATTTTGTTTTTCTTTGGAGTTATCTTCAAATCAATAAACTTGCTGATCATAATGTACTTTCTCTGATAGCTATAATTAATTTACTTTTATTGATATTTGAATATAATACTAAAAATGTTGTCATCTCTATAATGATGTTGAACAAACTACTGCGCATAGATACCAGAAATGGTAACTTCACAATTAAGCCATTATCTGTTAACTTCTTTCATATTATCAAGGAACATTGATGAGAGAATAAGAAACATGCAATTGAAGAAATGAATACCACACACTGATTTATAAAGATACACAGACTCCATAATACGTTTCTTAATTTGTTTTTTTATTCTCTTTTAAAAAGTTTCAGAAGAGTTAATCTTATGTATATTTCTCAATTTCTTTCAGGAATAATTTCCCATACATACATGGGTGCAACTCTCTCATGATAACTTGTTACTGTTAGGAAATTAAAATCTTACAAAATAACATAATATGCACTCATAAATAAATAATAAGAGGTAAAAAAACATACTTTATGGTATACAACTTTTTTTCTAGAATTAGCAAAGCAAAGCTGTGCTGAACTTTTTTGTGTAAGTGATGCAGCTCACAAACATGGCTTATCAGACTTGATTTTTAAAATTTCACAAATACTTTACTTCTCAATTTTTTTCTTTTTTTATTGAATTTTTACTGAACTCTACATTTTTCTCTGCTCCCATCCCTGCCTCTCCCCTTCCCTTCAACCCTCTCCCAAGGTCCCCATGCTCCCAATTTACTCAGGAGATCTTGTTATTTTCTACTTCCCATGTAGATTAGATCTATGTTTGTCTCTCTTAGAGTCTTCAATGTTGTCTAGGTTCTCTGGGATTGTGATTTGTGGGCTGGTTTTCTTTGATTAATGTTTACAAATGATTTATGAGTGAGTACATATGATAATTGTCTTTCTGGGTCTGGGTTACCTTACTCA
>LOJH01037632.1:4190-15222 GCA_001685095.1 Ellobius talpinus | reverse complement strand
CCTTTGGAAAAGCAGGCAATGCTCTTAACCTCTGAGCCATCTCTCCAGCCCCGTATGGTGACTTTTGTAAGCAAACATGAGCCGGTGGATGGGATATCGTAAGCCACCAAATTTAGTGCTGGTAGGATTTGTGTGCATTACAATGTTTCTAATTTTTCTAATCCAAAGGAATCCACGGTAAGAGACCTTCGTGTGAGTTAGACAGTAATGCGATTTCTAGGACTATGTCCATACTTTAATTTCTTTCATTTAAGGTCTATAGACATTGATGGTTGTGAAATGTCAGTAAAACCAGAACTCTTAATGGTTTTTAGAAGATTTCTACTTTGCATTGTACAGTTGCTAGTGGGGGTAGGATTGGGAGAGAGTGAGAGAATGAGAATGAACGAGAACAAGTTTGTGCAAACAAAGATGCTTTGATGGGGTGCAGTATCCATCATTCTTCCAGATTAGGAGAATCCACCCTCATAAGTTCTTTGTGCCGGTCACCAGAGGCTTCTCAACATAACTCGACAAGAAACGCCATAATGTTCCATGTCCAACCTTTCAAAACCTTGTTAATTATGCATAGGATAAAGCTCTTCAATAACATCAAGAGTAGACAAATGAAATCATTAGTTTAATATTCCAGAGATCTGTACACACCTGTTATGGTGATGCATAAGGAAGCTTCCACCCCATTCCTCACGATCAGTTTTTCGTATATTATAATGTGATTGTGTAGATGAATATGAACAGCGCCATGGTACAGATTAAATTATATAGAAGGGCCCTTGCTTTGGGCGATGATAAACCTAGCTCGCAGACACGGAAAGAATGATTTCTTGTCTGTGACGTGCAAGGGGAGGTGTTGATGGTCGGCCATGGTTTTTATTTTATCAAGCAAGGCTCTGACAAAGTTCCCTCCCTCACATCTGCTCCTTCGGTGGTGGAAAGGGATGGAGGTGATGAGTCTTCCTGGTGGCATCTTCTACAGAGGTGAGATTTCAGCAGAGGAGAGTACTGTACCCATCCAGCAGAGCAAAGTTGGTTATGATGGGATGGCCAGGGAGGGCGTGTCTCCATCTTCCGCTGAGTTTGAGGCATTCTAGAGAATTATTTTGAGAGGGAAGAGAAGAAATGCACCATGGACGTTTAAAACGACTTAGTCAAATGATATGATTTGCCAAAATGCACATTACTGTAATTTCACCAAGATAGGTGGCCAATTGAATGGTTCCAGAGATGTAATTACTTACATGCTATTTGCAAGGCCCTTTCCCATAGAGCTTGCAAAATGCACTTTTTTTCTTTCAGTATCCATTTGGTTAGAAATACATCCATTACTTATAAATGATGACTTTGGGGGCTACTATAAATACAGGTAAAAGGTAATTTCCTATAATGGGAGGGTTTTTCCCTATTTTTGTGGTTGTGGAAATTGTTTTAAAATATACTATACCTTATCTTAAAACTCATTGGTAGCTATGTATTTGCTTAAAGAGAAAGGTGTATATAATCTGAGAAAGACAGTTGGGCCCAAATGGAACCCAGCTTCAGGTTGTAGTTAACAGGCTGAATTGAGAACATGGCATGGTCCCTGCATTTTCTTTATTAAAAACTGATGGATAATTTTTTCAAACTTCATTTTACTGATTTTTGCCCAGAAATGATTAAAAATTTCAAAATAGGATCACAGAAGTAGTACTTTTAAAAAATATTTTATTTATCTTTTTTTTATGCACATTGGTGTTTTACCTGCATGTATACCTGTGTGAGGGTGTCGGGTCCCCTGGACCTGGAGTTGCATATAGCTGTGAGCTGCCGTGTGGATGCTGGGAACTGAACCCAGGTACTATGGAAGAGGACCTCTTAACCCCTGAGCCATCTCTCCAGCCCCAGAAGTAGTATTTTTATAAGGGGAAACATGTGATTTTCACACTGGCAGGAATGGTGGTACTTTGGTTTTACTGTCCTAGAGTATGCTCAAAAGCCATATAATGTCATCTTGGGCCATGACAGTGGTCATGACAGTGGTCCCATAAGGTCATAAACCAGAGGAAACATTTCCATTGCTTACTGTGTGCGTGTTTCAAGCTAAGTCTATAGATATAAGAATGAGCTGAGAATTGGAAAGTTTGTAAAGAAAAGTGTTTGCCCTAAGCTAAGACTAATTCCTTACTGAATAAATAAATATTGAAAGGTGAGTTCAGTACATGATATTCATAAATTCTACAGAGACGTGAGCTTATGTCTGAGGCCTTCATCTGCGTGGTACTCGCCAGCTCACATACTGTGCGTGGTAAATGCCTGCATAAGTGTGCAATTTGTGATCTTTTATACCACACTTTGAATGTGCCTTTTTTGTGTTGAGGTTGTTTTTTTTCATTTACATAACCATGCTGTCGTTGCCAACAATATATAATACAGCAGCCTGCTAGTCAAGTGTCTGGCCTGTAGGCGCAGTAGGCTGCAGCATCTAGCTTAGGTGCTTGGTGGGCTGTCATAGCCGGGTGTGGGTAAATTCATCTGCTTGTTTGCGTAATGGTGCATTTCTCAGAACTCTTTCTGGTTGAAAAATGACTGTATATGCACACAAACTTAATTATAGAAATGGTATTTCTTTGTCATCTGTGAAATCTACTATTATGGCAAATGTTAAATATAGTTTCTTATGGAAATATTTTTAAATATTTTTTTGAGACAAGGTCTCATGTATCCCAGGTTGGTCTTGAACTTGCCGTATAGCAGAGGATGGATGGTGTTGTGTTCGAATCCTCTTGCCTCCGCCTATAGAATGTTAGAATTACAGTCATGTGCCACCATGCCTAGTGTACTGGCTAATTTTATGTCAACTTGACACAAGCTAGAGTCATCAGAGGAGGGGACCTTAGTTGAAAAAATACCACCATAAGATCAGACTGTGGGCAAGCCTGTAGGGCATTTTCTGAATTAGTGATTGATGCAGACAAGCCTAGCCCATGGTGGGTAGGACCACCTCTGGCCTGGTGGTCCTGGGTTCTATAAGAAAGCAGGTTGAGCAAGCCATGGGAAGCAAGTGAGTAAGCAGCTCCCCTCCACGGCCTCTGCATCAGCTCCTGCCTCCAGGATCCTGCCCTGTTTGAGTTCTGGTCCCAATAGCCTTCAATGTTGGGCTACCATGTGCAAGTGGAATCCAAATAAACCCTTTCCTCCCCAAGTTGCTTAGCTCATGGTGTTTTATCACAACAATAGTAACCCTAAATAAGATACCCAGCTTTTAAAATATAATATTTTTGTCAATTCTGAGAATTTCATATGTTAGTAAAATGCATTTTTAAGATTACTTCTCCTCCTATCCTCCTAACTCCTCTTAGATTCACTCCACACCTCTGAACTTTGTCCTCCTCCTCCTCCTCTTCTTCTCCTTCCTCTTCTTCTTCTCCTTCCTCTTCTCCTTCTCATTCTTCTTCTCCTTCTTGTTCTTCTCCTCTTCTTCTTCCCACCTAGTCAACCTTGTGCTTCTCGTAAGCTCATGGGTATGGGGGCATCCACTGGAGCATGGCTGACCTAGCCAGAGGTAACAGCAACCATAAGAAATAAAAGTCTCCCTCCCTCAGAAGCTATCAACTGTCGGTAGCTCTTCAGCTAGGGATGAGGGGCCCTTGAGCTCCTCCATGATCCACACTGGAATGTTGACTCATGTTCATTTTTCATGTGGTGTTGAGGATTGAACCCAGGGCTTCGTGTAAGCTGGGAAAGTACTCTATCTTCTGAGATACAGACCCAAACCTTGACATGGTTGTTATTAGAAAATAATTGTATAAATAAAGGGCAATTGTCACGAGGAAGAGCAGCGTTGTGTTTCCCGTGTTTACTTCATGTTTGATGTCTTCAGGGTATCTGGCTGGTGATGTCCCCAGTCCTGTATTCACTGGCGTTTCAATCTCACACTAGTTATTTATGCCGTTTTAAGCTCTATACTCCACTCTCCTCAGATAAAAACCAACGCAAAAGCAGTATTTTCTTGTTGTTGTTTAAATGTTACAAGGATTCAGTGTTTTAAAATAGCTATCTAGTGTAGAAATTTAAAAGGTATGCACGAAGGATAATTTTAACCCATATTACATTTATGCAGCGATAAAAAAGCATTTTTATTAAAAAAAATTTGAAATCAGAAAGGTGCAAAAGAACATATTAGAATGTCCACAGTTGCCTCTCATGGATTTAGTTCCTATGATTTAGCTGTACATCACTCACAGTCAGCATCTTTACTTCCTTGGAGTACAAGTTTCTCTTCATCGCTTTGTTTAATTGTTTAATTTTACATCTTCCTAACAAAGTACCAAATCAAAGAAACTTCTGGCTAATTCTTACATAAAGCAAGGCCCCAAGGTCCTAAATATCCACTCCCAGTGCTTAACAGTATTACAAAGAATTATAGCATAATTTGAAAAGCTCAAATTATTTTTGACTTTGAATAAACAACATTTTTATAGGTTATTTTCTCCCGTGTTATTTAGGTCTCATTTCTTCCAATGGTGCATTAGTAGTTCTTCCAGAGTAGATCTGTACTTTGCAATAGATTTTTTTTAAGTGAAGTTTAGATAGTTGGTTAGCTCTGTGTGGTATTCTAGGGCATGCTGTCTTTCCCTGGTACTTTGAAATTACTGCTGTCTTCCAAAACTTTCGCTGAGACGCCTCCCATTGGTCTGACGACAGTCTTTGCTCCATTGCTGCATTCATGGCTTCCTCCCATCCTTGAGCGTCTGTGATTTCACATCGTGTGTCCCTGGTGGCTTTGTGCTCGCTAAACATGGGGCAGATGAGCTCTTCCTTCTGCTGACTTGTCTCTTCTGGGGAAGTTTTACCCATGGACCGTTTCTTCTTTCTCTGCCTTCACCTCTCAGAGAGAAGGTTTTTCTAAGGTTGGTTTGTTGTCCAGAACGATCTGGTATTGCAGCCAAAAACTCCTGTGTCTTACGGTGTTGTGCCCACTTCGTGATCTTTTCATTTGAGTTCATCAGTAGTTATTATAGGGTTATCAGCTTAGTCATGATCTGAATTTGTACAGAGCAGTTGGTGTTTCTCTCTGACGCAGATATATCTGAGCTCTTCAGCCTTAGGTCATTTTTTCTTTTCTTTTCTTTTTTAGATGGAGTTTCTCTGTGTATCTCTGGCTGTCCTAGAACTCATTCTGCAAACCAGGCTGGCCTTGAACTCAGAGATCCCTCTGCCTCTACCTCTGCCTCCTTGAGTGCTGGGATTAAAGGCATGCACCACTGCCAACCCCCACTGCCACCCCACTTTAGGCCATTTTTTTTGATTTATTTAAAAATTTAAAAATTTTACATGCTAACCCTAGTTCCCCCTCCCTCCCCTTCTCCTTCACCCCACCTCCTTGCCCTGTCCTATGCCCCATCCACTCCTCAGGAAGGTAAGGCCTCCCTTTGGGAGGCAACAAAGTCTGGTACATCAAGTTGAGGCAGGACCAAGTCCCTCCCCCGTGTCAAGGCTGAGCAAGGTATTCCATAGGGAATAGGCTCCAAAAAGCCAGTCCATGAACCCAGGATATGTCCTGGTCCCACTGTCGCCACCCCCAACAGGTCAAGCCACATAACTGTCAGCCATATTCAGAGGGCTTAGTTCAGTCCCATGCAGGCTCCCCCAGCTGTCAGTCCAGAGTCCGTGAGCTCCCACTAGCTCAGGTCAGCTGTCTCTATGGTTTTCCCAGTCATGATCTTGACCCCTCTTGAGCACATTATCCATCCTCCCTCTCTTCAACTAAGCTTCAGGAGCTCGGCCCAGTGCTTGGCTGTGGGTCACTGCATCTGCTTCCATCAGTTACTGGACGTAGGTCCTAGCATGACAACCAGGGTATTCACTAATCTGATTATAGAGGAAGGCCAGTTCGGACACCCTCTCCACTCTTGCTAGGAGCCTTAGCTGGGGTCATCCTTGTGCATTCCTGGGAATTTCCCTAGCACCTAATTTTTCTCTAGCTCCATAATGGCTCCCTCTATCCAGATATCTCTTTCATTGCTTCTCCTTGCTACCCCTCCCCCAACTTAGCCATTTTGAATCTTCATGTTCCCATCCCTTCTCCCTCCCCTTCTACTCCCCTTCCCAGTTTACCCAGTAGATCTTAACTATTTCCCTTTCCTGGGGCCCTGCATGTATGTCCCTCTTAGGGTTTCCTTTTTACCTAGCTTCTCTGGGGTTGTGGTTTGCAGCCTGGTTATCCTTTGCTTTACAGATAATATCCACTTAGGAGTGAGTACATATCATGCTTGTCTTTTTGGGTCCGGGTTATCTCACTCAGGGTGGTTTTTTCCTAGTTTCATCCATTTGCCTGCAAATTTCAAGATGTCTTTTTTTTTACCTCTGTATAATAATACTCCATTGTGTAAATGTTCCACATTTTCTTTGTCCATTCTTTGGTTGAAGGGCATCTAGGTTGTTTCCAGATTCTGGGATATATATGAATATAGTTGAGCAAATGTCTTTGTGGTATGATTGCCTTTGGGCTATTTTTAACAGTACTTTCTAGATTTTGGAGCTTATGGGTCAAATAATTTTGCCCTGTGTTTGCGTGTCCTACATGGTAAGGGGTTAAATGGTCATGATTGACTCTTCTTCTTGCCCATACCTTAAAACAAGCCCTGTCTTTAGGGTGATGGAAAGAGATATTTAAGTTCTCATTTTTTATCTTGTCTTGCTTAGTGGGGAAACCTCAAGACTTAAAGAAGTCAGCCCAGAGCAGGGGAGATGACTCCATGATCAAAGGCTTGCAACATAAGTGTTAGAACCATAGTTCAAATACTCAGAACCCAAGTAAATGCTCACAGGTATGGAGGCCAACCTCTACTCACCCCCTCAGAAAGTAGAGCTAAGATGTCCAGAACAAGCTGGCTATCTAGACTAACCACTGAGTGAGCTCTGAGTTTGATTGAGAGTCCCTGCCTCAATGATGAGGGTGGAGGAGCAATTGGAACTGATTCTCAGCATGTATATATGTCCACACATGTGGGCTTGTAAACATGCATACACATACATATTTACCACACACCTATGACTGACAAAGTGGAAAACAGAGGCAAGCTCAAAATTTGCCATCTTGACTTGTGTAATTGATGTTATCTGCCTACACTTCATCCTCTGAGGGGCATAAAAGCTTAGTGTTACAGCTATCAGAAATTAACTTTCATTATGCTAAAGTCCATCTATAAGCTTTAAAACTTGTCTTTAAATTATCATTGTTACTAAAGATTTGTTTTAAATTATGAGTGTGCATATGTAGTGGCGGTGGTGCGGGACTGTGCATGTGGGTGCAGGTACACTCAGAGGCCAGGAGTGGGCGTCAGATTCCTCAGAGCAGAGTTTCTGGTAGTTGTCAGCCTCTCATTGTTGGTGCTGGATACCAAACTTGTGTCCTCTAGAAGGGCAATGTGTGCTCTTAGCCACTAAGTCCATTTCCTTTACTTTTAAACTCTACGTGCAATTTCTGGGTGGGTTTAGAGTAGAAAGAAAGACCATGAACTTCAGCTCTGTTGGCTGTCTTGGCTGAAGGGATCTCTCACTTTTTCTTATGTTATTTTCTTTATAAAATTAAGATTATAATAACACACATGCTGTACAGTACTTGATGACTTTTTAATCTTTATTATGAAGCTTATGCCACTATTAAATGGCTTTCTAAACCTTCTAAAGAATGCTTCTATCATTTGCTTAGGCGTTCTCTCTCCATAGTTACATATTAAGTGGTTTATCTGGTCTATTTTTTTCTTATAGATGATGCTCCTGTGAGCATCTTTCTGTATCTTTATAAGCATCTCTGATAGATATCTACCTGTAAGCAGGATCACTATGCATCAGGATAAGATTTTGCTAACTGGAATGACTTAAAGCAGATATGTCATGAAAATTCTGAACGCTCGGAAAGGAAGGCCCCTGGTGTAGGAGGAGGACAGAGGACAGAGGGCAATGGGGTGGAATTAACACTCACCCATACTGTCTTCTCTAGGTCATTTATTCAGTGGGAAGCTGAGTCGCCCACCATTCTGTTATAGCTAGAGGGGTCATGAGATAAGAAAGGTTAGGTTTCTTTCGTTCTCTCTCTTCCTCCCTTCCTTCTCTCTCTCTCTCTCTCTCTCTCTCTCTCTCTCTCTCTGTCAGAGACTGTAGAAATATTGGCAGTGGAAATGAGTCGAACCTCGACACACTCTCCCTCTCCCTCTCCCTAAATGATCAGCTTCAGTAATTCCCACTCGTGACAGCAAAGTGCTAAGGAATCTCAGACAGAGATTTACTCAGTTCAGTTGGCCAAGCCGCCATCTTAACTTAATAGCATATCATCCCAAGGCCTTAAGCAGCAAGTGAACACAAGGGGCAGGAGTCACAGTTGCCTCCTTTATTGGTTAATTGAGAGTGTTATTTCAATGAGCATACCCTTCCGTGAGTGAGTTATGTCTTCATAGATCTCACTTCTAGTCTGTGCTGGCCAGTTTTATGTTAACTGGATAGGCTGGAGTCATCTGAGAGGAGGGAACCTCAACTGAGAAGATGCCTCCTTAAGATCAGCCTGTAGGCAAGCCTGCAGAGCATTTTCTTAATTAGAGATTAATGACTCGGGGGTGGGGGTCTCATTGTGAATGGACTGAAGTATGGAAATGCAAGATGAAATAAACCCTTTCCTTTTTCCAAGTTGCTTTGGTCATGTTTCATCACAGCAATAGTAACCCTAACTAAGACGCATCTAAATGCCTCATCACCATGACAACAGCCAAATGACACTGTCAAGATTGTGCTCTGGCGTCCTTTCTTTGGCCACACCCTAGCAGTCGTTCCTAATGGGAAAGCCACGGCTCTGGAAGCTCCTCCCACAATGGCTGTGAGGCTCCAGGTAATGTGAGCCATTGGCACAGCGCCCAGATCCTTGGTATTGACTCATAAGACATTGATGCCACTTGGGCAGAAGAAAAGTCTCCCTAGGGCCTTCTTGAAGAGGCTGCAGGGAGAAAGAAGAAAGGATACCTTCCCTGGCCATCTTTGGGTCTGAGTGTGGGGTGTGGTCCATTTGCCATTATCTTCCCACAAGCCCTTGTGTGGTGCTCATGTTGGAGAGCATGAGGGTGCCAAGAAGGCTACAGAGGCCCTGCTTCATGCTCCACAGAGAAAGCTGATGTGGTTTGGTTGTGCTTCCTCTCACCTATAGCTCACATTTTCCTCGGGAATGCAGGAGAGGTGGGCAAGTGTCTGTTCACCTGGGCACCTTGGGGTTGTGCCTGTTGCTGGCAGACTCAGTTCCAGGTGACTTGGACCTGCGCTCCCAGACTTGGAGCAGTTATTGGAGTACCTGGATGCTTGCATTCTCAAATCAGTTTCTCTTCCTACCCTTTCACTTCTAGTCTATTTGGAGAACTTTCCAGCCAGTTTTACTTTTTTGAGACAGGGTCTTACTGTATTCCCATGCTGGCATAGAATTTGCTAGGTTAAAAAAAATGCTGGCTTTGAGTTTATGGTAATCCTTTTGCCTTGGTCTCCTAAATGCTAGACTCAAAAGCATGAAACACCCCACTTGGATTACAACTGCCTTTAAAAAATATTAATCACGTGTTTGTGTGTGCAGTCTGGGTGTAGGTTTGTTCATGTGGCTACAAGTGTGTGTAGAGGTCACAGGCTTCAAGTCCCCTGGAGCTGCAGTTACAAGCAGTTGTAAGCTGCCTGATGTGGGTACTGGAAAACAAACTCAGGTCCTCTGCCATAGTGGGTGCTTCTAACCACTGAGCTGTTGCTCTGGTGCCCCATTTGAGTTTTAGAATTAAGTTCTTGGACAGTTTTCTACATCTCTAAAGAGATCTGTGGCCATATTCACCCCATTACCCTCCTTCATGTGTGTATGTAGGCCATGTACAGATCGCTACAGTCTGTCTTTCTGTCCTCTTTCCACAGTGTTCCCTGAGCCTTAGAGGGCTGATACAGATGTGCTGTTTAGGGCGAGCACTTAGCAGTCACTTATTAGCTCAGCACTGTGATTACCACCTGACTTTTGAGGTGTGTAGGCCAGGACAACTACAGACATCACACAACAGAGACCTGTGCATTTCCTCTTCAGTTCCTTTGGCATGAAAATTAAGGTTGAAGACACATTGAAACCTTTTTAGTTAAATGCAATGAAAAGCTAAACCTTACATCTTGCACAGGTGATATGCACATCATTTATTTATCTATTTATTTAATTTAGCTGAGACAGGGTTTCTCTGTGTAGCCCTGGCTGTCTTGGAACTCGCTCTGTAGACCAGGCTGGCCTCGAACTCACAGAGATCCACCTACCTGTGCCTTCTGAGTGCTGGGATTAAAGGTGTGCAGCCCCATGCTTCACAAGTCTGCACAGTCTTACCTGCTTCTCTCTGCACTTCACTGTGTCTTGGCCACACCTTGTCACGCACTCTCAAATTCCGGTTGATCATGAAGTCTGCCTTTTCTTATGTCCCAGTGGTCTCCAAACGATTGATACCCACCTTTCCTGCCAAAAAGCAGTAATATGGTAGATTAGGTCAATTCTAGATTTGCGCATGCGTACCTGGAGATTAGGATGTCAGTGGTAGTTTAAGGCAAGCTGCATGCAGGACACATACCTCTGGTTTGTTGTGGATTCCCATGTTGAGAGAATTCTAATTCGTGATAAAGAGTGAAGGAGTTTTGTGATCTGTTTAAACAGCTTGCTGTGTAGTCTTCCTTTAACATTAAAAAACAAGGAATATACCAATAGACTTGCCAACATGTGGGGAAAGCCTGGGAGGCCTCAACCTTAGACTAAGAGCTGCAGCAACCAAGGAATGTCTAGAGTGAGAGAAACTGTCTTCCCCAGAAAGAAGCACACCAATTGGTTATCCAATACCAAATGGTCAACCCTGAAAAAAATACATACAAGTAACAAGATATGGATGAGAAGGCTGTATTTATCTATTTACACACACACATACACACACATACACACATACACACACGCATACACATACACGCATACACACACACATACACACACATACACACACATACACACATACACACA
>LOJH01037631.1:4951-22426 GCA_001685095.1 Ellobius talpinus | reverse complement strand
AACCAACCAACCAACCAACCAACCAACCAACCAACCAACCAACCAACCAACCGTGTCTGAGTGTTTTTCACGTCAAATTTGGAGGCAGCCCCTACCTCTTGCCATTGAAGACTAAAGCAGAAGGCCTCTTTCAAAACGCTTCCTGTCTGACTTTCCCGGCTGATGAAGGACGGCTTAGCAAACAAGCCCCGCCTCTGTGATATCAAGTATGCTCCATCTCTGCCCACTGCAGCCTGCATAATTCAGCTGTGTAAGCACAGTCAGAGGCCAGTGCCAATCAAGCGTCTCTGTGCAGACGCCTTCCAGGCTAGCTGCTCCTGGCAGATGTCCACACCTATCCAAACGGATCTGCAGACATGAATGACGCCTCCTGCTGCCCTCTAAAAGGCTCTGGTGCCAGAGCTCTCAGCATCCCCACTTAAGCCACTCAGGTACCTAAGTGCCAGTCAGCAGTTCAATTAGGGGATGGGAAAAGACATGGGCAATCCTTCTCCCCGATGGCCCTGGTGTGAGGGGTGGCACAGTGCTCATTAATAGATTTTTGCCAATCTCTGGACAAGAAGTCAGACAGGCACAGAGCACCCATTAAGGGCAAGCTGGCCTTATGGCTGACAGTCTCTCTTCAAGACAATCCGCCCACACATTAGCTCTGTAGTCAGCTTGTTTACTGAGCTTCCGTCCTTTATTTTATCTCTGACAAACAAGGCCCAGGGCAAGCCAGTGAAATTATCTGCCACCGGTGATCAGAATCCTGCTGTTTCCCCCAAGTCTTCCACTTTACAAAGAGTTGTCTGTGAAGTGACCCCAGGGAAGATTTTAGCAGCCGTGGCAATTAGCAATGACCTTCAAGCCCTGGGAACACAGAGGAATCACGCCCTGGGTAAGAGGAAAATGCTTTACCACAATGGAAAACACATCTCATAGATCAAATGGAGTCACTTTGGGCAAGTTAATATTCCATAAATAGTGATCACACAGACTCAGATGAACAAGGAAAGAGGCCCCATCACAGCCATGCAAGTCTCCCCCTAATTCATTCACCAGGATCAAGCTGTCTTAACCTTTCATGAAGCAGGAAGGACAAGGCAGGCAGGGAGAGAAAGAACTTTGTTACATATGATAGCCAGCTACTCTGTCGCACACTTTCTAGACTTTGTGACCTTAACCAGCACTGGTTGATGGTGTTTCCCAAGTTTTGGCATTGTGTTAGTGGTTCTGCTGGGCTCTGTGGCTTCATGTATCTCAGTGGGATTGACTCAAGCTTCTGTGACCAACTACTGTGTTGGCTGGCAGGATCCCTGGCCTAAGGCAGTTGCTGCTGGACAGACTCTGCCCTTTGGCCTCTCATCTTCCCTCAGGCCAGTCATTGGGGTAGCACCCAAGAGGGGTGAGCCAAACCAAAGACTGGACTTGACTCCAAAGACCAGCACTCCTTCAATGTCCTGCTGAGCAAGTGAGCCACGTGGCCAAGTCAGGCCAGGCCAGGAGACGGATAAACAGACTCCACTCTTGATGTCGCAAAGTGCCACAGCCAAGGACGCAGATGCAAGACGGATGGAGAGTTGGGGATGCTGACGAAGTGTATCAGCCATGGTGTGATAAGGCAGTGGGGGAAATAACCTGGGTGAAAGACAAATGGGCTTTAGGAACATTTGGCTGTGGTTGGGGACCCAGGGGTCTTTTCGTCGTTGGCAAACAGTTCAGATCTTGAACACCTTGGCGGGAGAACAAAATGAGCAATTTCCTTATGAGCAATTAAAAATTTCAACTGGCTATGTAGTCAGAGAGAGGATGCCAAGGTCTTCATTCTAGGGGTGGGGAGTGTTTCTAATCTACATCTTCCTTTTTGTCTTATAATACTATGGTGATATTATTAAACTAAATATTAAAATCTCCCATGTCTTTATGTCCAACATGTTCAGCCTGGACATGATTAATGATTGATGTGGGAGGACCCAGCTCACTGTAGGTGGTGTCACCCCAGGACAGGTGGTCCTAGGAGATATAAGAAAGCAGTATGAGGAAGCCATGAAGACCAATCCAGTAAGCCCCATTCTTCCGTGGTTTTTGCTTTAGTTCCTGCTGCTGGGTCCTTGCTTTGGCTTCCCTCAATCGTGAAGTATACCCTTTAAGATGAAGTAAACCTTGCCTTCCCTATGTTTCTTTCGATCATTGTGTTTATCACAGCAGCAGGAAGCAAATGAAGACAGAAGCGTGTGCTCAATCTCAAAACAGAAGACAGACCTGCTCTGTTGGGACTGAGAATGGGGGAGGAGATGGTTCATGGGAGAAGAAGAAATATCCAGCCCAATAAAAGAGGGGACAGGTAAAAACAGCAGATCTTCACTACAAACTGATGCCATCCATAGCCTCATTCTCTGGGTGAGGGTGTTGAACTCAATACGACAAAATTACAAACTTCAGCTCACACAGCAGTAGGTTGGAAATGCAAGTGCAGGTCTGATTACAAATGACACTAGATGGTGGCCATTCTCAATTGCCTGCTGGACATCCTTACTGCTAGTATAATAATCTGAAAGTGTGGCAAAAGTATACCCTGAGCCTTTGATGCATACAGCAAGCCAATGAAATCAATAGTAGCTCTGGGAATTGTGTTTAAAATGTGATGAGACCGTTTCACACCATCTAATTCTTTTGGTCAAGTTTTTAAAACCACAATGAATTTTTAAAATTTATAACCTCATTTAGAAAAATTTTAAAATGGAAATGAATTCATTGATAAGTACAAATTCTTTTTTCTTTAAAAAAAGACACAGAATTAATGTAAAATAATTGTCTCCTTATGACTGATTTACCTTGAGCCTGACTACATTTAAATTATTCTTGCCATTATTCAGATCTCATCTAGGGAAATAAATGAAAATTTCTTTCTGGAAGGAGAGAGAGTGGAGAATATCCCGTGAGAAGACAGAGGAGAAAGAGTCTGAGTTCTTAAAAGATGGATGGAAATCCCTTTCCTCCTAGCTGGTAGGAGGATGTACATATCCAACTGCAATGAATCTTGAATCTTTTAAGACTATCCCTTCTGATGCCATTCTCCCTGGCCCATGAATTCACAAAGCTATGCTAACTACAGTTATTTCCCCCAGAGCCCACCAAGGACGATGTGCTTTGTAGTCTAAAAAGACAGACAACATCATCCTAGAACACTAGCTAGAACTTGAATAGGGATACCACAAACTCTGAGACAAGTCATTCACATCCTTCAAGAAAAAGCAATAGATAAGGATACAGCTTTGTGGTAGAGCACTTGCCTAACCTGTGCAAGGCCCTAAGTAACCGTCCAGATTTGCTGAACAATTGCCCATGTTTTTACTTGTGTATCTCAGTCATCTCATAAAGTTAAGTCATACCAAGACACGCTCCATGCGCAGTAGAATCAAATCTGGGGAGCAGTCAGGGAATTTTTCTCCCCTTGGGAAGCCTGAGTGTTTTGCTGTTCAGAAGAAGCCATGGTTAAGCAAACCTGAGGCTGGGAGATCATCGTTGAAACTCCCCATGGCGTTCACTGGTATCTTGACTGGATCTACTCCCACAGAGTAGTGTGGGTGAATCCCTCCCTGGTCAGAGTGAATTCAGAAGAGGAAGAGCCAAAGGGGAGAGAGCAGGGGCGTCAGTTTCAGGGGGCGTTGCCATAATTGTGCCATGAGTAGAGAATGGTGTGAGGTAGAGAAAAGGTTCCGCCAAGCTTCCTGTGGGGATACAGTAGGTTTGCCTGTGAATGGGGTGTAGCTGAATGGGGGAGAGCTAGTGCTTGAGAAGAGAGAGGCAGTCACTGAAGTGTTTTTGAGTGGAAGAGAAGGGCTAAGACCCATCACCCAACCACTAAAGAGTTGACCTCAGACTGTTCACTCACGCCAACCAGGGATGTGTGGTACCCTTACAGTGCATCAAGTGGTAAATCACAGTCACCATGGCCTCTGAAAGTTCCCTTCAGGACGCTCAATTTCAGTAATGAAATAAGCAGCTGAGGTGAGGACTGAGGAGTGTGCAGAGGGAAGAAAGATGGGAACTAACCATCGAGTTGAGTGGCTAGATGGACAGTCAAGGAACACAACTCAAAAATGCCACTCTGGACTATGACGTGATATATTTAAACTTGACCCCACAGACTCTAGCTGTCAGTTCAAGCTTTGAATTCTGACTGGAATTGTCAGGTGGTGACAAGGTGGCGCTTTTTACGCACTGGCAAAGTCTGTCGTCAGTGAGTGTAAGTTCATAGCCTTTCAAATATCAGTCTACAGAACAAAATATTTTCAATTAAATGAAATAAAATCATTCTCCTGAGATGAGGGCAGACCTGATGCTAGAACCCTTCAAAATGCTTTGCAAATGTTTCAGTGACTTGAGGAAAAACTACCCAAGTCAAGAAGCTGAAAGATGATGTTGCCTTCAAAGCAAGCAATGTAACCTAAGTCAGATGCTGTTAAAAGACTGGAAACACAGCCCTTCAAGGATAGTTTTTGCAATGTAATTTTAGAAGCATAAAAGGCATTCTTATCTACATCAGGATCCATGAGGCAACAGTTAGATGGAATGACTTGACTTTTCTGCTCCCCAGGAGGCCCACAGTTCCCTGAAGCTGCACACCAGGGGGGTGTTTGTATGTGAATAAGAAGAGAGTACCAACTTGCACTGAATTCTCAAAATAGCCCACAATTTCAAAGCCATTAAGGATGAATTCATAAAAAATATACTACCCACAGCAGACACAGCGAACTATCTCACACACGGCAATTTCTGAAACAAAGGGCCAGTCTTGGAACAGCATTACCAGACGCAGAACTTGGATTCTGCAGTGTGGCTTCAGAACACACAATCTTTTTCTTGCTCTGGCTTTGGGCTCATCCTGAAAGGACTCTGCTTCTGTGCTGAGGAAATGCTGCTTTCAGTGTGTTTCTTGAACAGTCTGAGCTGTTTCTGAAAGGAATGTGTGAGATGGGTCAACATCCAAGTCCTGTGTGTCCTGGGGCAACATGAATAAAGGTTGGTAGCTGTTTACCATACTCTGTGGGGAGAGATGGGAACACACAGCAAAACAAACAAACAAACAAGAAACAAAAACCTGTCAAATAGGTTCTTCAGGGATTCCCACCTAGATTCTTAGTAGGTACAACTCTCAAGGTGTCAAGATAGACAAAACGAGGCCCTCTGCTTCAAGGCTCTCTTATTGGCCCACTCTTATCTCTGTGATGTCCCATTGCCCTGCCTCCTATGGTTCCCCTCCGCCCACCCCCATCTTCCCAGGGAGAACTGACCTAAGAGACAGTCTACTGAAAGGCAAAGGCCTTGGGTCAGATCAGACAGGACACTGTCCTAGTTCATCACCTCAACTGAGGAAGTGGCTCAAATTCAGCTATGACAAACATGCTGTGTCTTCATAGCAACCACTGTGCCCTTTGCAGCCACCTCCCACACCAAGCTGAACTCTGATTCTCTCTTGCTGGATGATTCTGGGTGAGCGGCCTCTCCACTCTATTGACTTAGGTGTCCTGCTCTTAAAACAGTGACAGTAGCAGAGACACATAGAGGATTGCTTTTCTTTTGATGTTCTTGTTTTGTTTCTTATTGGGTTTCTTTCTTTTTTTTTTGGTTTTTTGTTTTGTTTTTTATTTAAGCACAGGGAAAGGGGTGGAACAGGTAAGACTCTCCAAGCACTATGGAGCCATCACAGCCCAGGACTCCGTCTCCCGGTGTTTTCTTGTAGAAACGTTGTGCCTCCAGAGGGCGACTGTTCTTTTCACCCACAGTTAACTGTTTTACAAACTGGTAAGAGAACAGCCCTGGAGTGGCAAGGCAACACTGAAGGCTCTCAACAGATCAACAAGGGATTGCACTGATGTTGATTTGGCCTGATCTACAAATGCTGGACCCCAGGAGCTGTCTGTCCTAATGATCTCTCAGACTGTAAGGGCCAACATATTGACATGTGACTGAGTAACTCGGCAGGTGGTCCTTGCCCTGCAGGATCCTTGCACATCCAGAAAGCTAGCAGCTAGGGGCCAACTAATCCCGGGTATTCACCATAGCCCAGTGCAAGCTCACACACTGTGTTCCAGTCGTCTAAAGAAGGAAAGGCAAACAAAAGCTGGCTGGGGAGGAACTAGGCAAAATATCTTATCATTTATAACTAAACAGAACCACGTAGAAAAAAATATTTTTGTGATAGCAATGGCTGGATTTAGTAGTACACGGTCTACTTGAACTTTTTGGGGGGCAGGGGTAGTTCCCCCATGGGTAGTTTTACTTTGCTGAAAAGGCACAGAAGGGGGTTAGAAAAATTAGTATTAATTGACTTTATTTCTCTTGGCCACTGGCCACAAAGTTCAAATAAAGTGCAGCCTCTGACCGAGTTCTGTCACAAGCAAAATGCAAAATACTCAGATTGATTCATTTGTCTTTTTTTTTTCTGGACAAGGAAAGGGTAATAGAGCTAGGGGGAAAGAGGAATAAGAAAGACAGCTCAGGCTGTGCTCGCTAGTAAGCACCATAACCCACACAGTCCTTGCACTGGCCTCCAGCCCTGCTTTCAAGTCCCAGAGGGGTCCAATTGCTTCCCAGCCCCTCTACTGCAGCCCTGCCAGGACAGGCCACTGTAACCTCTGTGCTGAACATACATACAGCCCTTGAGATGACCTGCATGCTTATTTCCCTGATAAGCTCACTGCTCAGTTAGTTTCCTGGCAGCTCCAATGTCTCCTTGCTTGAGCTTTCTTTTTTTTTTCCCAGCCACAAAAGGCCATAAACACATGAAGCATTCCCTCAAGCAGGCATGAATAAACTCACATCCTGACCTGCTTTACTTGGATAAGCAGGATAGCCTGGTCCTTTTCCTTTTGAGCCAGTACTGAATGCTTCAGATTTAGAGAGGTCCTTCTATCAACACACAAATCTTCATCCAGCACACTATAGTGCCCTTGGCCATTTTAATTTTTCTCCATAGTGTGAACCAAAGTCCTACACACATTTTTTTTGCTTGCTGTGGGCATCTTCACAGCAGAATTTTTGCCACCTATTATGTTCATTTGCTTATGTTGCAAGCATCCCTCCAGTTCAAATGCATACTCATTGAGGTATGATTTTGTTGGTTCGTTTATGAATCCCCAGCCCCTGACATAGAGTTGTTGTCAAATAGATGTCAACAGCGCAAAAGGACAGGTGAATGGATAACTCAGTAAACACATATGAAAGAAAAGGAGGGAAGATGAGAGAGCATGGAGGAAGGAAGAAAGGGAAGAAGGAAGCAGCAAGTTCATTGTTTATGGAGTTCTAAAGCCATGGGTTGGTGGATAAGTGTGTCAAATACATTGGGGAGTGAAAGTATAAAATTCAACATGAAGCTCCATAGCTTCTGTTCAAAATGCCTACTCTAACCATATAGAAGTTCACTGAGTTGTATAGTCTTTGGGTCTGGTTAATTTCAGGGTGTGTTTATTTTTAATCTGAATTTTTTTGTAATAAACTTAAAGTAAAGCAAATAATCATCAAATATATCAAATGTACCTTGAGTAATATTATGGTTAATATTCAGTAGTTTTCTTGACTTTCCTAAATGTCTGATAAAAGATGTGTTATTTCCACCATTCAAAGAAACTAGGATACCTGCATAATTTTTGTTAAATTTGAGATCTAGCCAGAACGTGATAACTTATATTTTTTTTGATCAGGTCTTGATATGAAAGTCCAAATTGTCTTAATGGTATTGTCCCCCAGAGTCACCAGGCCCACCCCACAGGCTCCTGGCCACCTTCTCCATGTCCTCTAGTCTGTCCCTAACAGCCAGCTCTTCGTCCTCCCCAGCACGATCCTCCCTTTCCACCCCAGGGCGCTGTCACCATCATCGGGTTCCCAGAAGCCAGTTTTCCTCCTCATTTAGGCCCCACAGTTCGTCTGAGACTCTTCTTCATGTATCTTCCCATCCTCCCAAATTTCACATCTCCCATCATTCCCGCTTCCAAATCCGATTCTCTGTTTCTAACTTCCCCCCTTCAGCCCATGTCCCCATCTGGAACTTTTCTGGAGTCAAGACTTAACCTTTACTGGTCTAGAATCTCTCATCAATAACCCTTCTGGACCCTGCTAGACCCTCCAGTACCTTCTTCATGGGCCCCTTGCCCACTTATCCCAGCCCATCTGAACTCCAGGACTTGTGTGTCTAGCTCCTCAGCCACCTCTTGCCTCTTCAAATGTCAACTCTCAAGCCACTTCCTCTAGAAGGCTCTCCCCCATTCCCATTACACTGGGTATTGCTCTGTGGGATTCTCAAAGGAAGTTGTACCATGTTTCAGTCATCAATGTATTCATTGCAATCTTAGACTGCACTGTTAGCTCCCTGGGGCTGGGGCCTGTGCTTACACTGTATTTCAACATGACATTGAACTCAACATTTGACATCCATTAGAAACATCCTAAACTCTTATAAAAGGAAAGAGAACAAAAGAAGAGGAGAGCCAGCTCCATAATTAGATAGAGCGGGACTATAAATATGTTTGGGGGAAAGTACATAAGGTCTGGGGCTATGCACACTTGATCCCTGGATGTTTGCAGGCCTTGGGGCTGGGCTATTGGAAGAGCACAGAATGCAGTGATTAATGAGAGACCACATGCACTTGAATCCCAGCTTAGCCACTTTGAAGCTGGTTGTCCCAAGCACGTGACTGAATCAATCTGATCCCCAGTTTCCTCATCAGTAAGCGGCAAGTGAGAGACTGTTAGGCTGCCGGGGCTGATGTGAGGTCAAATAGGATAATTCACGTGAAGGGTTCTGCACAGTGCCTGGCAGCAGCAAATGCTCAGTAAGCGTCACTAATGATAATGTTGATGATAATCACCAGGAAACAAGACACCGAAGTGTTTTTAACCACACAGCAAAGGAAGGTCCAATAGTACAGTTCTCCATCATCTCATACAGATCGCTCTCATTCCATACAATTTCAAAGGCCAGTCCCCCACCCTGGCACCATCCTTGGGGGACACCAACCAGCTGCTCTTTACAACACACCGGTCACACCGCAGGGATGGGGAGAGGGGTCTTCACCTTACTCGTGATTTAGCTGCAGCTTTCAAACGGTGCTCAGCACCATTCTGCAGGATGGTAATGTGCATTATGTGGAAGCAAGCGTTCCGTGACTCAATAGGGCCGTAAGATGCCGTAAACCAACTCCAAGGGTGTTGTACATTGGCTGTAAGATTTCTCTGGGAGTCCCTGGGAAGCAGATGGCAGGATTCACCCCGTGTTTCTCATTAGAACTTTCCATGGTTTTTAGATCATCTCCTAGGATTTCTGCAAGCATCCTGACTCAAGGGCAGCTCCAAGGTCAGCATGTACATTTCAGGTAACTGGAGAAGTGGGAGAGGCGTGGAGAAGGAAGAACAAAATCTCTGAATACAGATTTCTACGGTGATAGTACACACAAGTACTGTGCGTTCGGCGATTCTTCTGAATGTATAAAAAAGCATTCTATAATAAAATAGATATATTTTTTCTGGAAATAATTGTCATATTTGAAATTTGAGAACGTGGAAGTTATCACTTGAAATTTTTTTAGGAAAAAAATTCCCTGTGTGTTGTGGACTCTTAGGCAGACACAGGTGAAATAAAACAGAATTCCAACAACTCCAGACAGGAGGACCTTCACTCCCCTGCCTCAACACCCCCGTCACGGGGTGGGTCACCTGAGGTCTCCCTGGGCAGGTTGTCAAGAGTTGTATTTTTGTACTGAGCATCTCCAGCCTTCTTGAATCTGTCTCTCCTTCCTCAGGGCACCTGAGGCCTGGAGCAGCCCTGAGCTCGGCTGGGCCAGTAAATGCCAAATCAGCCTCACTTGCACGGAGCCCACACCTCCTGAGATTTTTATTCTTTGGTAGTCATTAGGCTTTGCTGTATTTGTGATTTTCTGCACAGGTTTCAAAACTGTTTTCCAAGTTGTGTTCCTATCATATTTATAAAAAGGAATTTATTGATATTGTGGGTGGGTGGGTATGTTTGGATGGGTGTGTGGCCTACATCTCTCCCTAACCACCTGGGGTCTTTGCTTATTTGGTTTTGTTTGTTTCTTCTTTCTGAAGTCTGTGGTTGGACCCAATTCCAAGGCCCTTAGATGGGGACAGGCTGGAGTCGGGTAGAGGCAAGCAGCTAAGGGAGCAGCAATCTTTGTGAACTGTCACCTCAGGCCTTTGCTGAGACTCTTGCCCTCAGCAGTGCATCCCACCGCCCTCTGTGAATAACGCAGGTTCATGCACAGAGCCATCATCTACACAAAATGCCACAAGCCACCCTATAACTTCAGAGATAGCAAATGCAATCCACAACTTCAGCAGGGCTAGAAGAAAATGCCAGCTCAATATGTAGCCAAGTAGGCAGGGAGGCTATTCATTCATACTCTCGGGAGTAATGACTCTGTGCTGGGCCAAGAGCCCATCGAAATCCAGGTACGCCACTCTCAGTGCTAGGCCAGAAGCTTCCAGTGTACCAAATTAGGGTATAGAGCCTTGAGGTGAGGGCAAGATGTTGACAGAGACGTGATGGAGGCCTAGGAATTGGGTACCATCTGGTAAGCAATGCCTAGTCTGATCTGTCTCACTCAGGAGTGTATTAGTCAGGGTTCTCTAGAGGAACAGAATTTATAGTATCTATATGTGTGTATGTATATATAATACCTATATATTATGTATCTGTATACCTACATATAGTATCTATATATCTACAGGTTTATATCTAGTAGTATCTGTATCTGTGTTTATATAGCATCTGTGTACAGATGCAGATATAGATACAGATACTATATGTAGGTATATAGATAAATATAAAGGGGTTTTATTACTGTGGCTTTCAGGTTGTGGTCCAGCTAGTCCAACAATGGCTGTCTACCAACAGAAAGTCCAAGAATCCAGTAGCTGTTTAACCCATGAGGCTGGATGCCTGGATGCCTCGTGGTCTTCAGTATACACAGTATATGCCAGCTGATCTTCAGTATACACCAGAATCCCAAAGAAGTAGCTCTAATGCCAGTGGCAGGATGGATTTTCTAGCAAACGGGCAAAGAGAGCAAGCTTTCTCATTTCATGTCCTTTAGATAGACTGTCAGCTGACGGTGCAGCCCAGGTTATAGGTGGAACTTCCCTCTTCTCAAGATCTGGATTATAGGTATATCTTCTCAACAGATGCAACTTCAAAGTGGGTCTTCCTATTTCAAAAGGCTCCATTGGGACAAAGCCCCTCACAGGTGTGCCCAGCTGCTTGGGTTTTAGTTAAACCCAATTTAGGTGGCAACCAAGAACAATTGTCACAAGGAGGAGCTGTCATAATTACAGGAGACTGTTGGAGTGGAAGCTCACTGTAGCTTGTGCTTGGACCACACATACATCACACACTCTTATAGGAGGCCCTTGCAAAGAAAAACAGGCTTGATATTCATTTGACAACCAAAGGAAACGCCTTCAGAGGGTCAAGGGGCAGAGAGGACCGTGCAATGCTCTGATACCATGTTTTGGACTATGTTTTAAAAAAAGATTACCATAAAACACTGCCACTGTGGGCATGAATGAAGTAGGACATCTTCCCTCTTAATGAGCTTCTTGCGAGTTTTCCTTTCATGAACTCTTGCATTTCCTAATTTTTTCTTCAATCAATAGTGTCACTTTTAACAATGGGAAAAGTCACTACTCATTTGTTCAACATCTGCATTTAAATATCTTTTTAGATTCTCAATTATGAAGAAAACAGCATGTTTGTGCTTGTATATATGTGAGCAGACACCATTGTGCACGAGCAGGCACACACAAATAGATGTGAGTAAACATGTGTGCCTATAACTGCATTAATATACATATACATCTTACCACGATTAACTTGGAAGAGCAACCAATATAGAGAACTGGTCTGCTGTAAACCCGCAGAGGTATATCATACCCAAAGGCCAACAGCAAATAAGACAGAGAGATGCCCACTATGCCAAGGACTGTTATAATAATACATTTACTCTTTATAAGCCAGCTGACACCATGGTGACTGTGATGTCACTGACTTTTGTGCCCAGGGGAAGTTTTGCTCNGACAAACCCAGGGTCATGTCTGGGACTCTGAAGTCAAGAGATTTCTTTCTGGGTGTGTTGCTGCTCCTACCTGCACCATTAGGATCCCTGCCAGCCATCACCTTAGACAGGTGGGAGAGCCTTAGGCTCTACAACTCCACAATTCCACAGCCTCCAGAGCTGCAGGTCCTTAGGACTGGTTCTTCACACCCCTTCCAGCTCTCTCAGTGCTTCCCACAGGGTATGACTCCATCTCCAAGAAGCACAGTGCTTCCTTATGCATAACTTAGCCCTCAAAGGTAAGAAGGAAGACCCTATGGGAAACGCTGTATGGACAGCAGTAGTTCCTTCAGAGACCTGAATTCCTTTTTAAAAATAAATACATTTATAAAATTACAATATTGTGGATGACCTTTGGGCTTTGCACATGCTCAGTGCATCTCTTACATTGTGCCACACCCTGGCCCCTAGTATTTTACTATGGTGCTATCATTTATTATAATTTACTCCCTCCAATGGCATGAACTGGCTGGGGTGAGAGCATGGTATTCCACCTTATGCTGCATGACGAAATCATTTGGGTTCCTCACACAGGATGAAACAGAATAGTGTATGGATGTGTGGTTAACAGAAAGGATCATTTGAATAAGCTATTTCTGTAACTGAAATTTTCAGTGGGGCTGGAAGATATTTGGAAAACTTTCAGTCCGTGTGTCTGTTCCGTTATTTTTTTCTAAGCATAGGACATGGCAGCTGGTGTCAATGGGATGACTGATGGACCTGGAAATGTAGTTCATAATCAGATGTGTTTCCTCTCTTGCATAGAGCAGCCAGTACCACATCCCTCCCTCTATGAATGGCACAGACAGGCATTTCTGCAAATGTTTCAATTTCACAAATCAACATTGCACTGTCTGACCAAAATTGAAAAGAAATCAAAGAAGACTCAGTGAAATCTCTTAGTCAGGACTTCTTGGGTTTTAAGGATTGCCACAGTAACCCAAGAGGTATTTTTGAATAAGAATTGCCCCCATAGGATCATAGATGTGAATGCTTAGTCACAAGGGAATGACACTATTTGAAAGGATTAGAAGGATTAGGAGGTGTGGCCTTGTTGGAGGAAGAGTGTCACTGAGGGTAGACTTTGAGGTTTTAGAAATCCATGCCAGACCCAACCTCACTCTCTTTCTCTTTCTCTCCCATTTCCTATCTTAAGAAAAAGTATATATAACTTAAAACCACATCCCTACAGCCACTGTTTCAAGTTAAAAGGACACAAATGTCACTCATCTTTCATAAAGCAAATTCCAGCAAAGACAACTGTTGTCTTTGTAAGAGTCATGACTACTTGAAGGCTAATCTCTCTGGCTTTGGGATGCAGGGCTTGGACTGACCTGCCAGGATCTCATTCCCCATCTGAATTCTGGATCAGGAAGGGCTGGTGCAAGGTGCTACTTAGAGGCCCAGGGCATGAGAGAAGCCCAGGGTGTGACAGAATTACAGGACTCTGTGGTGGATGCACCTGAATGAGGAATAGCAGTGTCAGCCTCAACAACAGCTGGACAAAGCATCCCTGCTGATTATACCTGAAAGTAAAAGGGAATTGGTCCTACTGCGAAGAATCCAGAAACTAGACAGAAAGCCGAGCTATGTCTTACCGCAGGATCCAGTGTTATCAAGAAGCCATGGTGGTGCAGAAGAGTTTGCTCCCCAAAAATACTTTCACAGAGAAAAATCCAGGAATGTGCCTCCAATCGTGATCAGATGCTTGCTTTCATAAAACAGAACCTAAATAACTTTGGGGTCAAACAAGTTTTCCAGGAACTGAGGTATTTTAGTTCCCCCAAAGAAGTCCAGATTTAATTAAGATGGGATTAAGCACATCTGGACATCCCAGCTTGCACTCCAGCATTATTTAGCCTCACAGGCAGGAGGTTCTGCTCAGGAGACATGCTTTCTTTCTCCCAATGGATTCCGTCCTTAAGTAGCAGGGTATGCGGAGCTGGGATTCATTACACGGCCAGCCTGCATGGCAGAAGTATTCAATGGTTCTTTAAAGTCACAGGAGCTCTGGATGGAAATGCCTGCCACCAAGGACTTTTAGTTTTGTGACTTCTAATCTACCTCCATCTATGATCTTACGTTAAGGCTACAAAGATAAGATTAGTGGCTCACTCGCTCGCTCACTCACTTGCTCTTTCTTTCTCTGTCCCTCTCCTCCCTCTCTCTTCCTCGCTGTCCATCCCTCTCTCAGTTGCTCATGCAGTTTAGAGTGTTCCTTGTGTCTGTAAACCGAAGCGCTCCACCTACAACACAAGCCCTCTCTGATCTAGTGTGGCCACACCCAGTAGAACCACGGTGACACTGAACGCCAGAGCCTGTCAGTTTCACCCAAGACTCAACACAACTCTTTCCCTCAGATGTAGCCTTTCTTCTTTGACAAGGCCTGTCAGCTTTGAGCTCATGGGGCAATTTCCCCCGGTGTCAAATGCCTGTATAGCCCAGTGACTTCATGTCTCCGAGTTCATCTGCAAAGTGAGCGGTTTGACTTGATTGCTGCAACTCCCAGGGTTTGACATCATACAATGTTAGAGTCCCCAGCTGCATCAGGCACTTCTGGGGTAGTTCCTCTGATTGATATTTTCTGGTGTTTTTTATTTGAAGGCCATGTCCCAGCCCCACCCCTGGAGAGGATGCCTGAAAGGGAAAAGCCAGGCTAGACGGAGGGGACAGGCACCAGATATCCTGACTCAAACTGCTAAGGTTAAAATCAGTAGCTTTGGCAACCGTAAGGCCTTCCTTTCTCCTTCTCCCCTCTGGGACCAGCGCCTGTGTGCTGACTGTTGAAAATCAGTCATTAACAGCCAGGAAATGACTTTCCCATCCATCAAGACCCTGCTCAGCCATGTTCCAGCCTTCCCCCCTCTCCCCACGTAATTATTCTCATCCACCCCTGATTACGGTTTATAATAGCTGTAATTCTTTTCGAATCAATCACGGCTTTACCACAGGATTACCAGGAGAAAGGAGAGGGGACACAGACGCCCCCGGCTGGCCTTCAGATTTGGAAATTGCCAGTTTTCATCTGGGTCTCATTGAATCATCTGGATGTTCAAAGAAAAGCTAAGGTTTTTTTTCATTCAAAGGCATTTATTTTTTTTAAACTCACTCTTAACTTTTCCCCTCAGGTTTTTAAAGAAAGGAAATAATGGTTCGTTGAAGCTGATACCTTGCAAAAGCCCAGGAAAGCTGTTTAAAGAGAGCAACAGGGACTCCTGTGCGATTGTTATCAAGAGTTGGTGTTTCTTTGGCTCTTTACCCACCCGATTACTGTGTAAATTGCTATTTTCTGTGATTTCTGTTTAATGGTTGCCTTTTCTCTGGACTGGTAAATGTTGCTCTTAGTAAAAGCTCATTGTGAAAAGTGTGACCATTGGCCACTTACTGAGAAGTTTATGTAATTTAATTTTATTTACCATTTGTTGAACTTACCGTGTGCCGTAGTTTATGCTGGTGGTTTGATAATTCTTTTTTCTAAAAAATAGGTATTATCTAGTTCCTGCATCCGAGGGTTCAATAGCTGGGCGTAAAAAGAGATATATAAATTCTGGAATTCATTATGGGTACCTTAGCCTGTGGCAGTATGAAGAACAGTATGAGTATAGCAAGGAAAACTGTTCACATCTGATCCTAGGGTCCTTAGAAGAAAAGAGGTTGGAAATGAATGCTGCAGGTCTTGAGCAGGAATCATCCTAGGGGTAGAAGAGGTGAATTCCAAAGCCTTCTGCAAGAAGAGATGCTGAAGGGGACCAAGGCCAGGATGAAATTAGTGGGCGGTGGCCTGGTCCTTGGGCCAAAGAAGGACAGACAACTCTGCACTGTCAGGATACTCCCAGGAAGCTGTAGAGAACCACAGAAGTCACTCCAGGAAAGTTCTAGTAATCATGAGGTCGCCACGGCAAACCTCCCAACGAGACACAATATGTTATTGGAGCTGTCCTCTCCCAGGCAGGGCCAGCAATTGAACGGGGTAGCTTTACAATACTGGATCCCTCACCATTACAAATGCAATCTTGAAGCTGGCGCTTTTTTGTGAGACCCTGCACAGACAACTAACTTTATTTTTTGCAACTACACTCACCCAGGCTGACACAGGCTGGTTTATCAGAGAACTTTTAAACTTCCTTAAGGCTTTCGCAGCCCCATTTGCCAGGGTCATCACCGACAAGACATGACGTCATTCAAGGGGTCGGCAGTCTGCGGAAACATCCTGGGTAATTTCTAATCTGGAAATTATTTTCTTTCTCAAACAACCAGGGTGGTCCACAGCAGTAGTTTCCAGGCCCCTCCCCCTTAAAATTTCACAAGGCCATAAAGAAATGTTTTTAAAGTTGTGTGGTGGTGGGGAGAAAAACATGCGTTCTTAATTTTCCTACCTTTTATTTTGCTATGTATTAAAATGAACAATTAAACTATAATTGTTTTTAATATAAAAATGAAGCGAAGATCATCTCAGCATAAAGCAATCAGAACCTTTGCTGAAGATGCCCACTCCATTGTGCTTACTTGCATGCTTTTTATTTTTCAAAGACTTATTTCATTTTTATCATTTACTCATGTGTATATATCTTTGTCTGTGTTTGTCTCTGTGGCCTGCAGAAGCCAGAAGAGGGCATCAGATCCCCAGAACTGGAGGTACAGGTGGTGATGAATCACTGCATGGGTGCTGAGACCTGAACTCAGGCCCTCTGCAAGTGCAGCAAAGCCTTCTAACCTCTGAGTGGTCTTTCCAACCCCCACTTTGTTTGCTGAGGGAAGGGTCTCTCCATCAATCTCCCAGAGTAGCTCTGTGCTCCCATTCTCCTTGCCTCAGCCTCGCCGGTTCTGCAGATAACGTTATGTACTGCCAGTTATGCGCTGACTCAAAGTTGTGTCCTTGAAGGATATGGTCCCTTGAGAGGCTCTGGTCCAGGCGGTCCTGCTTCTCTATCTACGACAGACATCCCAGAGAGGCATGGCACCAGGGTCCCTATTCCAAACACACCGGAACAAGCAAAAAGAATAAATGGAAAAAACTGTCTTCCCTCCCAACATTGCCCAAATCACCAAGAAGCAACTTAGACTAGAGTATTCGAAATGGCCGTTTGAACAGCCCGAGGTGGAGGCCAATATATCGGTCTTTTAAATAAGCAGTTTGTCCACGCTGTGGGGAGATACCAAGCCTGTGAGGGCTTTATTTGTATAAGGACCTAAGTGACAAAGTCGGGTCAATAACACAGACTCGAGACAGAAGAGGGTTGATTGTTTAGAGTAGGGCATGCCCAGAAATACCTTTTTGTGTAACATTGTCACTAATCCCCAAAGTAGCTGCAGGGGAGTAAAAAGCCTATGGAGCAGTAAAATGACCTGAAGTACCTGTTAC
>LOJH01037630.1:0-15223 GCA_001685095.1 Ellobius talpinus | reverse complement strand
TATATATATATAAGCTTATATATATATAGGCTGAAATAATGATCTCAGTTTTAGACAACACTAAAATATAAGCTACCTGGGAAATGATACAGCGCATGTCCCCAGGAAGCAGGAGCCTCTTGATCTCTAAGATGCCACATTTGTAAGAGAACTTAGAATAAAAAATCTATCTCTGTGTGTGTGTGTGTATGTGTGTGTGTGCGCGCGCGCGCACATTTTACCTAGAATTCAACCATTATGATTATTCATCTAATGCGTCTCCAGGAAACTATGAATTATATTAACTATTTTTATTGAGACAAGGTCTCATTATGTAGCCCCAGTCTCCTTCTACCTCAATCTTTCAAGTGCTAAGTTTACAGCTAGGCATCATATCCAGCTCATGTGAACTATTTACTAAACATATGCCTGGGCAAGTTTGGATAGCACATGCTTATAGTTCCAGCATTGGGGAGGCTGAGGCAGGAAGATAGTGATTTCAGGACTACCCTGAGCTACATAGTTGGATGCTGTCTCAAAAACAAACATGTCTGACCCTCTAGATCTGTGGTTCTCAACCTTCCTAATGGTGTAACCCTTTAATACAGTTCCTCATGTTGTGGTGACCCCAACCATAAAATTATTTTCATTGATAGTTTATAATTGTAATTTTGCTACTGTTATGAATTGTAATGTAAATATCTATGTTTTACGATGGTCTTAGGTGACCCCTGTGAAAGGGTTGTTCAACCCCCGAAGAGATTGCGACCCACAGGTTGAGAACCAATGCTCAAAGAGCTATACTTTTATACACAGTTACAAATTGACTTAAGTCAACTCAGTGAAAACACAAATGTATCCGAAAGATCACATAGGTGATAATTTGCCGTATAAGATTTAACTAATGAATTGAAACCAATCTACTACAAAGAAGTTAACATTTTCAAAAATAACAAAAGCAAGCTGATGTTTTTGTGTGTGCCACAAACTAGGTACCACATTAAGCTTTTCACAAGTATTATCTTTTCATCTCCCGCTAATCCTATTGTGGCAGATAGTAGTCACATTCTCATTTTATAAATAAAGAAACAGAAACTTAGAGAGGTTAAAAATGTATAATGAAGATTATTAATGTACAAGGAGTAAAACCAGGATTCAAACTGAGGTCTCTTTAACTCTAAAACACAGATTCATGGTGTGAATCTTATTTTATACAAAGCCATGATTATGGGATGAGAGAGATAACTCAGTCATTAAAATGCTTACCACACAGGCATTAGGACCTGAACTTGCTCTCCTGCACCCTGAAGAAAGTGGGTGTATTGGTGTGCCTCTATAATCCCAGTTCTGGGGAAGGGGAGGATCCCTGGGTCTTGCTGGCCAGTCATTCTTGTTGTGTTGATAGCTCCAGATGCAGTGAGAGACCCTGCCACCAACAATGCAGCGGAGCGTGTCTAAGGAAGACATCTAGCCTCCACACACATGCACACCTATGAACACACGCATACACATAAAATGAGTGGTTATGGAGCTGAGCATGTTGGCATATACTTATCATCTAAGCACTGAGGCAGCAGGATCACGAGTTCACAGACTATACAACAAGACATGGTCTCAGAGGAGGGGGAAGCATAGATCAGTTTAATGATGAAAACCAACAGCTTGATCGTATGTACGCGGAAATCAGTGACCCTTCACTGTGGCTTTCATTTTCTTATTCTTGTTTAGCGTTCTCAGTTAAGTTCCCCAGGTTTACTGTCTGGTCTTCATGTAAGAACCTGTTTTCCCCCTGTCCATCTTCTCTTCCGCTCACCGCATTGCTGTTGAACACATCGGTTAGACATGGTCAGTAAACAAGGAAGGCTTTGGCTGAGACTGCAAGCACTTATGGTTTCTCAAAAGCCCTCTCCTCAGACTCTGTACCTCTGTAGTCGGGATTTGTGAAATTACCAATGCTCGGTCCACCAGCCCAGCAACAGAAACACTGACAGAAGAAGAAAAAGGGCCAAAACACGTGCTTATTCCTAACAAGATGAGCCAAGAGTGTCAGAGGAATTTGCTGAGTGGGGATGGTGAAGCGAAGAGTGATTTGTGCTTCATAAGAGAGTTTGGTTGTGCTTTTTCCAAGAAATGAATGGAAGCCAGCTGAGTGGGGCATTGCTGGCACGTAAGCAGTTGGTACACAAGAGAATGGATATGACAGAATGGATGCACAGATAGGCTAATATGTTTGAATGGGGGCATTTCTGGACTCTTCAAACCCTTGTAGATTACTCAAGCAAGGAAGAATAGTTCCTGCCCATTATTATTTTCTGAATGGTAACCTGAAGTTGGAGGCAGAATCTTGCTAAAGAACCAGGCTTTAATATAGCATGCAGATATTTCTTCTTGGAATTGTTGCACCAAATTGATTTCTTTTTCGTGGTGGGAATGCACCTCGAATAATCAAGATGTATTGTATTCAGGATCTAATTTCCCAAATGTCAGCATGCAATACGTTTCAAAAGTAATTCACTTTGCAATGTGTTTTTCCCATTACATTCATAAGGCAGAAATTATTGCAAATAATAGCCTAGGAAGCTGGGATCATCATTATATAAGCCAAGGGGTTTGACTGGGCCACTGACAGTAAAGGTTATTTCTGCTGAAAACAAAAAGAGAATTCCACATTATTTCCAAAGCAAACCTATCTGATGTCTCCTATCAACTGACTCTCTGGTCTCCTACATTCCCTTGATTCCTCCAGCCAGGCTGTTTGTAGTTGCCTAAGCATGACTTCCTATTCTGCCTCTGTGTTGTGTGTGTGCTCCTTTCTGCCTAGGAAAAACCAAAACCTAAAACCCTAAAAACATATGCCCTTTCTAACCTTCAAAACCAGGATTTAGGTCTTTTCGGAAGCCTCAGCATGTGTGGCACATGCCTGTAATCCCAGCATTTGGGAGGCTGAGACAGAAGAGTGATTTTGAGGACATCCAGGGCGATATGAGACTGTATCTAAAAACAAAAACAACCAAAAAACCACTAAGGTGGGAGGGCAGGGGGTAAAGAGAGACCTTCTCTAATCCCCATATCCCAAGTGCTAAGATTTCTTAGCTGTTAGTATAGCTACACTATACCATATTTTTTGCAGCTACTAAAACGTCCCTTTGGATTCCATCTCATATTGTTTTATGTGTGTACGTTTTAGTCTCCAATTAGATTTTCCATTCTCTGGAGATCTCGAAGGCTGTGCCTTTGATGTCTTTAACATCCAGGAATAGTACAATGACTCACATTAGAATGGCATAAATGCCATACCTGAGGATCACTTCAACCATCCTTATTCTTTTGACAGCGATAACAAGACAATGTCACTGCACAAACATCAGACGAATTGTAAAGGTTAAAGATGAGAGATGAACATCCAATTCTTCCAAGGACAAGTTAAAGTTTTCTCTTGTCTGTTTATTGTAGCTGTCTTTATGAAATCTCAGGATAAAAATTAATTTTAAACATTACTTTTGTTGGATGTGGAGGGGTGGGTAGCTATGTGTGTCTATGTGCAGGTGCTTACAGAGACTAGAGGCTTTTGATTCTCCCCTGGAGCTGGACTTACAGGTGGTTATGGAACACCAGTGTGGATACTAAGAATCTAATATGATCCTCTGGAAGAGAATACATGCTCTTAACTACTAAGCTATCTCTCCAGTCCCTTGAGGTAATATTATATTATATATTATAATATATAATACACTATATTATAATTATATATAATATTATAGCACAATACATATATTGTGTATATATATAATTATACACATATAGTTAGTTAGTTAGTTAGTTAGTTAGTTAGTTAGTTAGTTAGTTAGTTAGTTAGTTAGTGCTTGGAAGAATGTATGCTAGAAAACATGATGGCCAACTGTTCATTATCAAGATACTCTTCAACAAATTTAATTATTCAGTAGACATTTGTTAGGAATATATTACATAAGGAATATACTTACAGTAGGTACAAAAAGGATGTCAAGTTTATATTCCAATAAACAAAGATACACGATGTGAAACACAAACAAAAGAGAGGATAAAATGTGTTGGTACCCAGCAGTGTGGCGCTGAAGAGGCGGATGGGATGTAAATGGAGCAGTGGCCAGTGAAGAGATTGCGATGTTGATTTGGGTGCAGGTGATGGATAAGGAAGAGAGCACGGCCCAGGAGCAGAGCTGTGTGTACTGTATTTGAGTGGTGGCAGAAGTTGACTCCAGTTCTACGAGAGATGTCCTTTTTGGTGTTTTTCTTATTTCCTGCATCTCTGATCTTCCGGGGGAAGGCGGGTTCTTTTCATTCCCATCCAATCATTTCTCTTATCTATTTCTCCTTTTAGCAAGTATTTGCTGACAATGGACACTCTGTCCTTTTATTATTATGAGAATTTCAATTTCACCTTAGTTTCTGAAGGTATAGAATTTCCCTCTACTTCACTGGGTGTAGATTTTTATATTTGCTCTTTTTTCCCTTTTTTTCTTTTTTGTTCTGTTCTTTAAAGATGCCATCCTAGTATTTCTGGATTACATCAATTCTGTCAAAAAAAAGACAGCTGCCAATATTACTGTTATTTGAGTACAATGTGTCTTTTTAAAAAAAACTGAATAATTTTAATGTTTGCTTACAGGGCTGAGGATGTAGCTGAGATTGAGAGAGTGCTTGTCTAGCATGCCTGAAGTCCTGGGTTCAACCACTCTCACCAACTAGTACACATGATGGTCATCCTAGCACTTAGGAGGTGGAAGTGGAGAATCAGAAGTTCAAGGTCATCCTTGGCTGTTTTGGGAGTTTAAGACCGGGTTGGACTACATGAAACCCTGCTTTGAACAACAACCACAAAAACCCCATGGATGTAATTTTCTTTGTATTTACCCAGTTTCAGATTGATAGAGTTGCTTGAATTTGTGGCCCAATGCCTTCTGTTAGTTTGGGAGATTTTCCTGACTGGTGTTTCAGGTATGGCTCTTACCTTATGCGTATGGGTCTATTTTTGGCCTCTTAATTTGCTCAAGTGACCTCTGGGTCTCCTTTTCCCAGTACCACACCACCTTAAACACAATAGCTTTCTATTAAATATTGAAGATAAGAAGAATGAATAGTCCTGTTATTTTTTTTTCAGAATTGTTTGAGCTATTCTAGTTCCCTTGTCTTTCCATCTGAATTTTAGAACTGGTTGTCAACATTTAAGAAAATAGGATTTTTAAATTTAATGAAGAGGACTAGGCTTTTGCTATTTCTAAATTCATAGCATTCCTTCCACTTCTGTTTATGAATCTTTTGTTGAGAGCAGCTATAAAAATGTGATTAAAACACAAGCCTATCTGGCTTTTCCAAGACATCCGAGAGCAATCAAGGCAGCCAGAACTTCAGGATCATAAAATCTTTAAGAAAGGAAGAAGAGTGAGCCTGAGTTTATGATTGCAAATGGCCCTAAGTATTCGACAGCCCCTAAACTGCACGAGTGCAGAGTTGCACAGAGAGCAGCTACAGAGAGGCTGAGCAGAGCTGGCGGTGGTCTCGTAGTCCTGGTGAGACAGAATCCGAAGTTCAGGGCCTGTCAGGGAGAAAGAATTCTAGCAAGTGCATAAACTCAGGCCTTGGAAGTGAGGGCAAGGCAGCCTCACCTGGATGACATGACCTGTAGCCTGTATCACTGCCAAAAAATAATTAACTCTTCTGTTGAGGGTAATATCATGATCCAGGACTGGGGGTGTAGCTCTGTTGTACAGATCCACCTAAGCTGTTTATCTCTTTACCAGAAACACATCTACCAGAATGGCTTTAAGAACCATATGACCATGTGTTTACAGAGATGCTCAGCTACCAGAACTCACATGCTTCCAATCTCCCCTACAAATTCCCTTGTGCTCTTTGATAATCAGGTCCCTGATAAAAGGGGGCAGACGCTTCAGAATATGAGTTGACAGTTTCTTACAGAGCGAAGCATCCACTTAGCCTTTGTGCCAACGGTGTCTTCTCTAGGTATTTATTCATGAGAAACAAAGTCTTATTTCCCACAGAAACCTGTACCCTGGTGTTTATGAAAACTATCCTGAATGGGCGGGGGGATAACAACGACTCAGAAACGACTCAAATGTTTTTCTGATAAGAGGATAAACCACTGACTTATGTGGGTCTACATGAGGAATATTACCCAGCAAAGAGAAGAAAAGTGTGGATTCCTCAGGATGCTAAGTGAAAGAAACGATACTCAAAAGTCTACACTGTGTGTGGTTTGATGTGCCCAATATTTTAGTACAGAAACATAAAATGACATGGTGAGTAGGGTGCAGGATTTGGGATGAGATAGGGACCAGATTATCAAAGAGCACAAGGGAATTTGTAGGGGAGATTGGAACTGCCCTGTCTTGACTATAATGACAACAGCAATATGTGTGTTTTTGAAAATTCAAAATTTTACATTTTGAAAAGGTGGATACAAATAGTAAAAAGTTTGACTTTCATTATTTTCCTTGTCTTTTCGAAAAAACCCTTTATGTAAAAGTGAATATATATATATATTCATAAAATCGCCTAAAATATAAGATTAAATGTAAGGGAAATATCCTTGACATCCCATTAGGATCAAGAAATTGAACTTGAGGGCTGGAAAGATGACCCTGTGGTCAAGAACACTGATTGCTCTTCCAGAGGACCGGGGTTCAATTTCCAGCACTCACATTATGGTTCACATCTGTCTGTAACTCCAGTTCCAAAGGGATCTAATGCTTTCTTTTGATCTCCAACAACAGACATGTGCATGGTACACAGATATATATTCAGTCAAAACACCCAAATACATAAAACAATGAAATTAAACATTTTTTAAATGGATCTTGAGGTATGGGGAGGCAAGTCGGTGGTTAAGTGTGTGTTCTGCATGAGAAAAGCTCTGGGCTCAGTCAAAAGAAAGAAGGGAAGGGAGACACCCACTGTAGAATCACTTTTTAAGGGTCTAGTTTGAATCACAAGTCCTTCACTTCCCATAAGTAACCACCATCCTGACTTACAGTAGTCACCCGTGATTGCTATCACTCAGATGAGCCTTGTGCAACCTTAAACACAAATACCTTGTCCATTAAAACAAAACAAAACTCTCTTCTTAAACTTCATATTAAGCTATACACACTCCTCTGTTCTTTCCTTTTCCTTATGACTGATCAGGGCTGAATTTTGCTGTTTGCATGCTTGCAGTGAGGTTTAGTATGTTCCTCCCTTCTCTGGGATGCCTGAAGTTCAGCTGCTGCATCCGTGACTAGATATGACTCAGGTCATATCCCTTTCTGAAGCCTTCTGAAATAGAATGCAAAGGTGATTGATACCTCGAAAGCATATGGTATCTGATTACGTTTTTATGTTCATGTTTCCTGAGTTTAAGAGAACAAGCCTCAACCCCAGAAGCTCCAACATGTAATTCCTGGCTATTGATCCCCAGTACATTCATTCAAGTAACAAGTGATAGTGAAGCACAGGGAAAAATTTATTTAATATGGAGACATCAGGAAGAGTAACAAAGGAGCCCATTGATACCCCCTCCATTCTGTCTTTGGAGTACTTACATGAGTTTCAAGTTTAAAATAGAGGGCTAGGATTATACATAATTAAGCAGTCCTGGTCAGAGTGTGATACCATGCCATTGATTTATCATCTCAGATTGGGTCTGTCTTGCAAAGTGACCTGATTAGTTGCCAGAATCACAGGAAATCTTTTACTGTTAGGCAAATTCTCCCTCTGTCTGGTACTAAGGCTTCCATCTTTTCCTTCTTCCTGCATGGGATTCCTAGGGTCATTTTAATTGGGGGTAGTCCATTGTTTCAATAGTCCGGTAGCTGGCGGGATCCTCACAAGTGTCCTTACAGTGTCTCTGTAGAATGTCTCCTTCTTCACCGTGGTGGCTGGAATGATAATGACCCACATAGGCTCTTATGTTTGAATACTTGGTCCCCAGTTGGTGGAAAAGTAGCTAAGATAGAAGTTGGTACTAAGAGTGGGTATTTCTGTGACAAATCTGACCATGCTGTTCTGACCATGGAAGACTTGGTGTGTTGAAAGTATGTAATTTGTTTTTTGATTTTATAAGTGGGGTCACAATGAAATGATTTTGAGATTGCCTTGAGTCTCAGAAGAGATTTTGAACTTTGGTCTTTTAAGTAATGTTGAGACTGAAAGACTATGAGGACTCTTGAAGTTGAATTGAATCCATTTTACATTGATATGCCCACAAGGCAATGGGTGTCAGGGAGTATAATGTGGAGCTTTGAATAGGAATACTTGTTCCCCAGTTGGTGGAACTGTTTGGGAAGGATTAGGAGATGTGGCCTTATTGGAGGAGATGTATCATTGGGGACAGGCTTTGAGGTTTCAAAAGACTCACTCCATTCCCAGTGTACTCTCTCTATGCCTCCTGCTTACAGATCAAGAGGTGAGCCCTCAGATGTTCCTGATGCCAGGCCTTTTATCTTAGTTAGGTTTTTCTATTGCTGTGAAGGGATGCCATGACCACAGCAGCTCTTATAAAGAAAACATTTAATTGGGATGACTTGTTTACAGTTTCAGAGGTTCAGTCCATTATCATCATGGTGAGGAGCAGGGGAACACGGTAACATGCAGGCAGACATGGTGCTGACTACATCTTAACTTGTCGGCAACAGGGTGCCAACTGGGCAGTATCCTGAGTATAGGAAGCCTGAAAGCCCACTCCCACAGTGACACACTTCCTCCAACCAGGTCATACCCACTCCAATAAAGCCTCACCCTATTAGATTATGGGGACCAATTACATCCAACTGTCACAAGTTTGTTCCCCCGTCATGTAGTCCAACCCTCTGAAAGCGTAAGCCCCATTAGATGATTTCTTTTAGAAGGTGCCTTGGTCATGCTGTTTTTGTTTTGCCAGAGCAACAGAGAAAATAACCAAGTTACTGACAATGATCTCATCAGCAGCTGTAGACGCTTAGCATATCTTTTCATTCTTCGAGTTGCAGGATGCCAGTATTCCATCTTTTCTTGTGCACCCCCCAGTTGGAAACATTGTAGGGAGACACTACTCCTTATCTCTTCATCTTGGTTACCCAGCAGTGCCTTTTATCTGGGAAATGCAGAATAAATGTGGTTCCTGTTCTTTGTCCGCCAGACTTCAGAATAGCAGCTTAGTGCCCTATCATCTCCTAAATGGAGGCATTTTCTTTTTTGGAAATCTCATACTTAGGCCATGTGCTTAAATCTGTGTTTAAGAGCTGGGGAGATGGCTCAGTTGGTAAAGTGCCTATCACAAAGACATGAAGATAGACGTTCAGATGCCTAGTATACATGTAACGGCCTGACTCGGTGTCGTAGGTCTGCAACCCCAATGCTGGGAATGGGGCAGAAACAGGAGAATTACTGGACCTCATTGGTCATCTGATCTAGTGCAATCAATGAGCTTTGGGTTCAGTGAGACCTTTTCTCAAAAACAAGGTAAACAGTGATAGAAAAAACAAACAAACATATGTTGGTTGACCTCTGGCCAACACACACACACACATGCATATATACCAACATACACATATGCACACATATAAATAAATAAACATATTTGATAGCTTTAATTCATTGAAATTTTTGTTATCTATTGAAATTCAGATAGTCCCATATTCCTTAACTTGACCCCTCTGTACCTTTGACACAACACTGGTAGCTTTTCATATGGTCCTTGCTATCTAGTTTTGATAACAAGTACATTTTTTGTGTACTTCCTACCCCAGCCATTTCTTCAGGATACCTTGATATCTTTTTAATGGGAAATGGTAGATAGAGATCACATTGTGAGTTTCAGGGATGTTTACTGCTTCTGACTTGGACATTATTTTCAGTGTTTGCTTGTAGTTTTCAGTAGACAGAACAGACAACATTTGCAATACACAGAAAAAGGAAATGCGCACACGCATAAATCTCTCTAAAGATAAAATCCCTCATGAATTTATATTGATACTTCCTAGTCAAACCTGTTCTCTGTGCTCAGGATCTTTGTTGTCAGTGTCTATCACTCTCCCAAATCTCTATGTCTTTTTGAATTTATGAACATTTAAAATATTTTCTCGTTTTTGCCTAATCCTCTATGGGTATGATGGCTGAATTTATTTGCTCTTATTTTCTTTCTGGCTTAGTCATTTCTTAAATTATTTTGTCTTTATTTCTAATTATTTCCTGAGTTCTGTCTCTTTATTTCTGCGTTTCTTATTCCTATTCTATTATTTCATATTGCATATTATTTTCTTAATGTCTTTTATCTCATTGGAAATAATAGGCTATAGTTTTAATCTGTTCTTTGAGTACTTTTTCTAGAATGATCTTACTGCCTGTGGGGGATGTTATTCAGTTCTTTGTTCCTCATTTTTTTTAAAAAAAGTAAAAATGATGTGATCTTGATATTTATATTTTTCCTTTTAATGTGAAATTACTTTTCTCAAACTTTTGCTTTAAAGTGGCATGCCAGTCAGAAAAGTCAGTTCTTCATAGGACTCTCTCTGTTGGTTTTGGGAAATGTGAAAGAACAAGGCTGTTTGCTTTGGGATATGTCACCATTTTGCTCTGCAACTTTTCTTTCCTTCATCTTTTGTCCTATTTAGTCCTTGTCTCCCTCTGAGCCATTTTTCTTCAATATGAAGCTCTCTTCTCCAAGGGGTCCTGGCAGGGTGATTTTGAGAGCTCATGGGAGCTGCTCCAGTCTCTTAGCCCCTTTCCCAATAGACTTGACACTGATATTGGTCGAACCCCTGTTTCCGCTGTTGTTTTTGGGTTAGCCTGCTCTCTTTTAATTGAGGGCTGTTGGCTATTTTGAAAATAGGATACGTCCTCCTGCTTTCTGGTACATTTGGTGAAGAATCCTTGTCTTTCTCCCAGACACGGGCATCATGCAGGTCTTGTGGCTATTGGTTATTTATCCTCATCCACTGGTATTTTAGCATTTGTGGAGACATCTTGTTACCTAGTGCTATAGTTTGGGTGTGTTCCCTGGTATTCATAAGTTGGAAATTTGATCTTCAGAGACCTATGTTAATAAAAATAGAGATTAGGGCCTTTGGGAAGCAATTAGGTATATAGAAAGTCATAAGAGCAGGTTCTTCATGATTAGCAACATTAGTGGCGTTGTAAGGAAGAGACCTAAATTGGCATGCTTCCTGTCTCTCCATGTAATTCCCTCCACCATATTAGAACTAGCAAGAAAGCCTGAACCTGGTACCATGTTCTTGGGTTTCCTGGCCTCTAGAACAAGGAGCTAAATATTCCTCTCTTCTTTTATATTATCCAGCCTGTGGTATTCAGTGAAAGCAACAGAAAACTGATGAAGACACATTTGGTACACATGTTGTTCATGGGTTTTAAGTTTCCCTGTACAGTTATTTTCTCTCTTTTTACATAAAGATTCAGAGAGGATGAAGAACTATCCTGTTGACATTGTCATCTTCCCAGAATCCTCTCCCAAGTTATTTCAATTATAAGTGTATTCTGTATTATAGTCCCTTTGGGAGGTTGCTCATAACTTATGAATGTTGACATATTGCTTCCATTTGGGCGTGGGAAGGTTAAGAGCTTTAAATCTCAGCTGTTTGTGATGTCACAATTAATGACCAAACATAAGGAAACTAAAATATGAACCTAATGAACTTTTTAAAAATTCAAATTTAATTACAACAGAAACATCTCTGAGGATTTGGGGTTATTTTTTAACAATAAATGAAAGAAACCAGTTGTGTTTATATTCTCAGAATTAACACAATGCTGCCTTCTTTTATGGAATACAGATGCATAAATTACTTGCATGTAAGTTTCATAGGATAGATTCACATATGTTGCTGCAAATCTACTCTTGTCAGGAATTCGTTAGAACCGGCACAAAGAGCTGTCTCTACAGGTTTTTCAGTAGCAGGCACCCAACTGATAGAGCTAATAGACTCTATGAGAGACCAACACCAACCTTCAAAACTAGAGGAAGTCTCAAGTGCTCACCCAGACCACAGTCTTCAGAGTCTAACTCAGCGTGTTTAAGCGTGGGCAATTATTAGCAACTAATAGCATCGGGAAGAAATGAGTTTTGCTATCTAATTTTTCTACCAAGATGACAAGGTGTGATACCAGCAAAACAGAGCAAACAGAAACAATGCTTAGGCTCTACATAATAAATAAATAAATAAACAAACAAACACAACAGAGCCGTGGTAGCTAGGAAACAGCAGCATTGAAGAGGAATAGTTGAGGATCCAGGGGCAACTCTAGGGCCATGTTATAATGCTATGCAAGTGGCATTACACACGGTTGCCATAGCTACAGAACCACACAAGCTATAGACACATAGGCCCTATGGGCCCACCCACCCTGCTGCCACTGCCATCTACACCTGCCCCTGCGAATTTTCCACAGTACCAGTGTAAGGGGGAAAAGGCCATATGGCTTAGATCAAAATATTTTTTCACTTCTGAAAACCAGAATACAAGACATTCAGAGTAGAAGGGAAAAAAATAGAAAAATGCTTGTTTTCCAGGGGTTAAGCTTCAGAATAGCTGTTCAAGGAGCAAAGGTCAGTGGCCCTGCATGCACCCCTGCTCTGCCACTACAGCAGCCCGGAAGTTGTCACGTTTCAAAGAAACGTTTCAAAGAAACACCTGTGGATTCAAGAGGTAGAGAGGGGTTAATATTTTGGTGCTCTGGTCCTATCCTGTAGAATGGAAGAAATGCTTTTAATTGTCACTGCCAAATTTAAGCCAAAGCTGAGGTAAGTTGAAAACAAGCAAATCAACAGAGGTTGTTTAGGATAGGGGGTGGGGAGGAGAACGTAAACAGAAGAGCAAAGTGTCTTGGATACCAGGTCCTTGTATATCAGTCTGTGTTTGGGGATTGGACAATGGGAAGTGAAAACACAGTATCTCCATCTTGAGGCACCCAAAAGAGCGCCACATTTCCAATGGCCCCCTTTTCCTGGAGAACTAGCCCACACTCTGTTCACTAGGGGACTTGCTTCTTCATGTCCCTGTGTTAAGATGGGAGTAAAATACTGGGGGATTTGCTGGCTCTATCTTAGCGATTTCTCTTGAGGTACAGTCTTCAGACCCTCTATACACACGTTTTTATTTGCTGACATCACAGAAACCAACCCTGTCTGAAGAGTTAAAGAGGATATGACAAAGAGGAAAGATGGCTTTACCATCCTCAGTGTCCTAGGACGGCTATGACAGTGTCACAAGCTGGGTGGTTTACGACGATAGATGTGTTGTCTCGCAGTTCTGAACGTTGGAAGACCAAACTCGGAGTCCCTGAGAAGCCTGTGGTGAATCTTCCCTTGACTTCTCTCAGCTTCTCATTGTTTGCCAGGAACCTTTGTGGTTCTTGGCTCCTAAATGTGTCACTCCGATCATCCACTGTCACGCGGCCTGTGTCCTCTCTTCACATCTCCTCATAGTGTTCTTTTTACGAGGACACCAGTCATGTTAGATTAGGATCTAACGCTAATCCAGCACAGCCTTGTTATTAGCTATATGTACAGTACCCTACTTCCAGATACAGTCACACTATGAGGTACCCAGGGGACAAGACTTCAATATCTCATTTGTGGATGGCAAAGACACAGTTCCTGAACTCCATTCATCTGCCTTCTTGGGATGTAATCTCACGCACTTCTCAGCTGTGGATCTTTCAGTCTCTCTGAACTGAGGTTTTCTCCTCTATGAAAAGCTATAGAAGCGCGGGGGGGGGTTACAACATGGTTCTCACAGAGTTGTGGCCACGTGGATAAGCTGAGGGTGAAAAAAAATAGCAGACTTGGTGGAAAGTGGTCGAGTGGTCCTCTGTGGCCTCACTTTTATCTGGGGGAGGACAGGTAAGCACTTCTGGTCCAATGAGTGGATACTGAGATATGAAGGGGAAGGAATCAGACTGTGTGGTTAGAGGCGTGTGAACAGATCTCTCTACAGCAGTGGTCCTCAACCCGTGGGTCAAGATCCCTTTGGGGTTGAATGACCCTATCACGAGGGCCACCTAAGACCATCAGAAAACCCAGATACTTACATTATGATTCATAGCAGTACCACACTGTCTTGAAGCAGCAACGAAAAAATTTTATGGTTGGGGGTCAGCACAACATGAGGAACAGCATTAAAGGGTCACAGCATTAGGAAGGTTGAGAAGCACTGATCTCCATGATACTTCAGCCATTAGTGTCTTTCTTTGCTCTAGGCTGCTTCATACCAGGCCCTACCTTGCAATGACGTGTGTGTCTTCCCAGGTGTTTACTGCATGGTATTCTAAGGACATTTAAGAAGAACTTGCTACAATGTTCATCTGCACTATCCTGATCCATCTGTTCATTTATTCATTCATTCATTCGGCCAACAAATATGTATTGAACAATGGAGAAAAAAGACAAAATGAAGAATCCATTCTTGAAGATCTTTCACTAAAAAGAGGGGTAAAGAATATATGAACATGCTGATTATTTATAGCCCATTAGATATGTATGGTGAAGAAAATAAAATAGGGCGAAGACACAAGACATCAGATTCAGGGAAGGCCTCAGAAAGTAAGACTGAAACCCAAAGGTGTGTGAGATTCAAGGGCCGTTTTCTGTCTGGAGAGAGAACAGCCAAGTGGAAAGAACGGTCCACGTGGAGGCTGAGACCAGGACCTACCAGGCATTTCAGAGGGGTGGCAGGAGAGGCCCTGAGGCTGGAGCTGCCTGTGGTAAATTTTAATAATGAAACTATGTAAGACTAGTTCCTGAGATCCTGTGGAAGGTGACATGGCACAGGAAGAGTGTAAGGATTTAAAGTCAGCAAGACCTGAATTCAAACTTAAGCCCTAATATTTATTATTTTCATATGCTTGAACAGCTTGTTGGACATGGGTGAATGTCAGTTTTCTTATCTTTAAGATGGGGAAATAAGAGCCATTTTGCAGGGATTTTGGCAAAGGTAAAAATGAGGTTTGAAAAGGGAGCTTTAAAATACAGATTTGGGGTAATTCAGCTTCTATCCATTACTAGCTTTAAGGCTAGGGTTTGGCTTTTTCACAGGTGAAGGAGGAATAATAATGATAATAAAATATAATAGAACTACTATGAGGCTTTAACTAGATGACGTTACTGTTATTCTTGGCAGTTACATTATGGATTTTTTTTTGTCTTGCTTGGGACTTGACCCTCTCCACCGTGTGTGTGTGTGTGTGTGTGTGTGTGTGTGTGTGTGTGTGTGTG
>LOJH01037629.1:3716-15223 GCA_001685095.1 Ellobius talpinus | reverse complement strand
GAGAGAGAGAGAGAATTAAAATAGCAAGTGTTTTGCTTGCATGAAATCCCATGCTCGGCCCTCCACATTTATATGTGTGTATGTATGTTGTGGAGCAATGCAGAAGGTCGCCTTTCTGTCTACTTTAGCTATCTGCTCTATGACATGTAATGCACTTATTGGTGTTCAATGAATTAACAGATGTTTAAAGAATCTTTTGAATGTGGCACATTGTGGTGTGGATTTGACTAGAAAACTCTGTTCTATAGAAATTCTATTCACTGTGGGAGAGTAATCATCTAAGGTCATGCTCCAAGAAAATTACTTCAGCAGGTTTCTTAAAGATTGTGTGTGTGTGTGTGTGTGTGTGTGTGTGCGCGCATCAGAGTCTCTGGAGTTGGAGTTACTGGACGTTGTGAAACACTGTGTGGGTGCTGGCAAATGAACTCGGGGGTTCTCAAAGAGCACCGAGGGCTCTTATGCATTGAACCATCTCCCCAGCCCCCGTGTTAGCGCTTTCAACAGTGCAGGGCCTTCAAGGAGGCCTTGGGGCCGTTAAGACTGTCTACTATGGCCTCGCAAGAAATCTCGCGAGAGCTAATGTTTCTCACATCAAGTCTCACTGAAACAGAATTCTAAGCGGACCCGAATCCTCTTCTAGTTGCTCTACTTCCGTTTGCCTCCCTGTTTCCCTGCTTCTCTGCTGCATTGCCTCCCAGGGAAGCCGTGATGCTCGCCCATCGCGAGTCAGTCTTAAGCTATATGTGTTCAGAGTCCCACAGGGCTGTTAACACTGAGCATGCGCAGTCACATGAAGGGGACCAATATGGTGCCGCAGAAGACAGTGGAAAGGCCAGCTGAAGTGAGTACTCCCCTCAAGCCTCCCCTGAGATGAGGCAGCTGGAGGAAGTCAAGCATCAACTTGCAAGTGTGCTTTGAAGAAAGTGAGGCAGGGGGTCGACTACAGAACAGAGACTGGAAAGAACGGTTTGTGCTGATGAGAAGGGCATAATACAGAACATTAAAAATAAAATCGCAAGTCAAAACCAAGAAACAATGTCAATGATCTGGAAACACCCTTCATCCAAGTGGATTTTACACGGTTTTGTTGTACATGTGTGAAATCCCAGCTTTCAAGAAACCAAGGAGGCTGACAGACTCAAGTCAAGCTCGTCTACATAAGAAGATTTTGTCTTTAAAAAATAAAATAAAATAACAAAAGTAAATATGCCAATGGTAAATGAGTACATAAAAGCATTAGTCAGCTGGGGATGTCACACAGTGCTAAAAGTATTTGTTTAACATCTTAGAGGTCCTGGATTCAATCCTCAATACTCCCTAAAACAATTATTGGTCATTAGGCAAATACAAACTGAATTAAAAAGAGACACCCCTGTAAGGTCATATGCCTGGCTAACATGTAAATAAATGATTGATGGTAGCAAGATCCGGCAAGGCAAGGACGGGGCAGCACAAGTTCTGTGCACTGCCAGAGTACAAAACGGTCCTCGGAACTTTGCAAGCAGTTGACGGTTCCCTGGAAGGGGAAACCTCTGCACGACCCAGTGATTCTAGCGATAGGTATTCATTCACCCACGCACACAACCTGGTGAACAAGTGGATGGCCACACTGATGTCGGGACCAATGCTGATAACGCCTCTGTTCATGCTTGTCCAGAACAGGAGACAACCAGATAGCTATCAGCTGGCGAGTGGACAGATAAACAAGTCCTGGAGCAGTGGAAGAACCAGCTGGTGATACAAACCACAGCACAGATAACTCTTCAAAGCAGCGTACTGCATTTAAAGGCTAGGCCTAGAAGACTACACATACAGCTATTTAAAAGACACAACCAAGGGGCTGGAGAGATAGCTCAGTGATTAAGAGCACTAACTGCTCCTCCACAGGACCCAGATTTCGATTCCCAGCACCCGAGTGACAGCTCCCAACTGTCTGTAATTCCAGTTCCCTTTCTGGCCTCTGAGAACATCGGGTACACATGGTGTTCATAGATGGACATGAAGGCAAAACACCCATACACAATAAAAAATAATAAACATAAATAAAAGTCTCAACCAGAGTAATAGAAAGCAGGTCAAAGGTCACCAGAAAGAGACTCTGGAGGGAAAGGTAACCTCCAGAGGGGTTAGGGAACCCCAGTGATCATTTAGATAATCTGTCTGCACGGATAGGTGGAAATACAGCTCCATACATTTCTCCAGATTCATCAAATTGTACGTTTAAAAAATGGTGAATTTTATCGCCTGGATTACACGCGGATGAAGCCGACACCCTACACAACAGTCAGAGAACCACTGGATCCAAGCACTGTGATCGTGGAGAGACCAGTGGGAAGGAAGGTTTCTGTTTCTGTGGCCACAGGATTTTCAGAGTTTTCCTCAAGCCCTCCCACCCTCACCGCTCTCTCTCTGACAATTGCTGCTCTCCTGGGACATCAGCTGGGACTCTCCGGGACTCTCATTCAAGGTGTTTGACTGCATGCTCAGAAAAGCATTGGATCTCAGCCACCTGTCAGCATGTAATTTCCAGGCTGTGCTGGCAATGGATATCCCAAACTTGAAGCCTTGTCATTGAGTACATTCATGTGGATGCTGGCCTTCATCCTTTGCCTTCTGGTGGTACCCAGTGAATTATTCCATCAAGCCACCTCTGAGGGGAGTGTCTTCCTGCAAACCACGGATGAGAAGAGAAAAGCAAAACAGCCATGTGCCCTTCCTTGTCAGAGCTTAGCTCCCCGAAGGCAACAGGCAACCTTAGAAATGGCTTGGCCAGCAAGAGACCAGGCGGGCCTGTCGCTGGACCGCTTACCACAGGACAGAGAGCCAACCAGCGCAGCGGGAGGCAGGTTTCACCATCTACTCGGTGGAGATCTCTAAGGACTTCGCTTTTCCCATAAATGCTAATAGCTAATGAGACCCAGACCTCCCTGAACTACTAGATTAAGTCTCTTCTTTTTTAGTCCAGTCTCCTTAAATCTTCCTCCACCCCCTACCCACTTCCCAACCCTGAACCTCTTACAAGTGCAGTCGCCCCAGTTCTGATCTGTCAGAGACCCAGTGGAGACAATGGTGCTCAGGGGTGACAGTACCAGAGCTGTCCCATGGGCAGCTGCCCCGCTGCAAGGCTTGAGCAGCAGCTCTGGGCTGATGTTGGGGCCATCTGTCTGCTCTGTATCATCCCAATGCCCTTGCACTGGCTGGAGGATTGTCCAGCCTCCCCCCCGCCTGACTTAGCTGTCAAATCGATACATCCTAGAGTACATTGCTCAGATCAGACTGCCCTGTGGCCAAGTCGGCGAAGGATTGATATGAAAGAGCCCAGTCCACTCTACGAGATACCAACCCTACACAAGTAGTCCTGGCCTGTCAAAGGAAGCTAGTTACACATGAGCCTGGGAACAGGACAGCAAGCAAGCCAGTAAGCAGCGTTCCTCTGTGGCTTCTGTTCCCAGTTCCTGCCCTGACTTCCATCAGTGACCTGAAAGTGTAGGATGGACTCACCCCTTTCCTCCCAGAGCTGCTTTTGATCAGAGCATTTCATCACAGCAGCAGAGGGAAACTGAGATCTAGCTCACCCTCCCCTCTCCCAACTCATACCGAGGCACTCCAGGAGCTCTGTCAAAAGCCCCCATGTGGAAATCCCTAGGAAGGGGCTCCAGCCCATTGAAACAGTGGAATACAAGAGAAACTGACACCAAATGATCCAGAGCATGAGATACCACTTCCTACCAACGTGACCTGTCATAGCAGGAAACAGTGGGGGAGTCCCTCATGACTCACAAATGCCACCCACAAAGCCGAAAAGACACACCTGTGAGGATCAGCACGTGGTGTGTACAGAAACTCAGTGCCTGCTTCTTCCCCGCTTGCCTGTTTTCAGAGGAAAGGCCCAACAAGAAGCAGTGGGACTGGATAAGTCTGATGTGAAATAGTGAGCCTATTACACTCGGCTTATTGCTGTGTTTCTGTCCCATAGGACCTGGTGAAACCAGACTGAGTCTCCTGAGGACCTGGATTCCCAGCAGGCTCCCACCCCACTCCATGTGGACCATGTAGCAGTTGCTCATGAGACTTGTGTAAATGTGAGGGAAGGCTATGTGGGGGGTGGGGCTGTGAGCAGTGGGCCCAAGTATAAGATGATGTCTAGACAAGATTCAAGACATTACCCCTCCTTTCCAATACCTCCTGTTGGGTTCCTTTAAGTCATATTAAACTAAGGGCACATTGAGGAGGCTGAGGCAGGAGGATTATTAAGTTTGAGGCTGGGCTACATAGCGAAACCCTGTAGTGTTTTGTTGTTATTTTGTTTTTAAAAAAGAATAGCCTGGGGCTGGAGAGATGGGTGAGTGGTTAAGAGCACTGACTGCTCTTCCAGAGGACCTGGGTTCAATTCCCAGCACCCACACAGCAGTTCACAACTGTCTGTAACTCCAAGATCTGACACCCTCACACAGACACACATGCAGGCAAAGCACCAATGCATATAAAATAAGAATAAAAAGAACAGCCTGGAAGAAAAGTACATTGAGAATATTCTGGATATCCAAGCCAGCTGCCCTCAGTCTGCACAGATGGCCCTACGTACACTGCAGTAAAGATGGTGACCCCTCTACCTTCACTGTGGCCAGCCCCGCAAGCACCAAGCCTAGAGACGGGCCGCTAGTCTTTGGGCACACTTGTGCTCACGGCTGAGCCTGGAGAGGGACCTCCCTTCTCATCTCAACCACAAGCCTCCTGAACCAGGGACAGGATCCACTTTATGCTCGAGCTCTCTCCACAGCATCTAGTTCATGGTCTCCTCAGCCCAAACCTCTGCCATCCCCGTCACTGTGCTGCTGTTTCGCTGAAAAAATAAAAAAAGAAAACAGACGCAACCGGAGGGGAAGGGATACAGCCTTCCCGACCAGTGCTGCCTGGCCATGGATCCATCCTGAAACAGTCTTCCCAGGGGAGACTCTTCTTCATTCCCAAGATTCTCTGGCACCAGATGTCCAGGCCTGACTTCTGTCATAGCATGATGTCACATAAAGAAGCCAGGTGCTTGTATAATGGTGTTACCTGAGAAGATTAAATAATAATAATAATAACAGCCCTGAGGTCGAAGTGTGCTGCTGGTGTATTCTTGAGTGGGCAGAAGTGCGCGAGGGCCAGCAAGGGAAACGGATAAAAGACTGAAGCCAACCTTTGCCTCTGGGAATGCGGGACGCAAAGCAGAGCAGGGTCCGCAGCACACGCACGGTGACAGGTAGTGCAGAGCCTGTGAAGGAAAGGGACAACACAGCAGGGGAAAGCGAGGTGGCGAGGTGGCGTTGCAAGGGACAGAGATGCTGCACAGTTCTGGATTCTGAGATGGGGATTGCTCCTGTGTGAGCAGAGGGCTCTAGCGTCATCACTCAGCTTTCATTAAGGGCTGGGAAGATTCACATCCAGGAAGCAAAGCCATAGAGCAGAGTTGTGAAACTAACACAGCTCCTTCTCAAAAGCCAGAAACATGCTGATCATGGCCTGAGGCCAGGACCTTGAGGGAGTGTGGCTTTGGATCCTGACAATCCAGTTCTTCCTCCGTGTGGGGTTACAGCTATCAGTCCCAGGGCCTCGACGTTCTCCATCTATTATGTTCCTGAGATACTCTGTGTTGACTAGCTTCTGACTTAATCCCATTGTATGAATAGTTCTGCTGGTTTCATCCCATTTCTACCCTGGAACTTAATAAGCTTGCTTGGCATAAGACAGAGTCTGAGCAAGACCTCACTTAGGTAAGTGCATTTCCCAAGCGCTCTAGTGAGAAAGGTATAGACTGGCCCGCCTTGAGTTCCAAGACATCTTGAGGGCAGACAGCCTCTTCCCTGGACAGACATGTAGTCACACACTTCATAGGCCCAGTAGACCCTGGCTTCCTCCTGAGGCGAAGTTTTACCGTGGTTTCAGAAATGCTCTAAGATGGGGAAGAGGACAGGGACAGGAAGGTCCCTTGTCACTGCTGTGTTTAACCCCATTCCCCACCAAGGAGCATCAGATTGCTAGATGCCTTGTAGCCGTTATGGAGATCACCAGGCCAAGGTAAGACTATGTGAAGCCCTTAAAAAGCAGAGGACCGTGTGCTGTTGATGCTGCAGAGGAAATAAGAATCTTGCTACTGCACAGACAACTGTGAGCATAGGACCCAGCCACCCACATGCAGACCATGCTTTTGGATCCCCACCATCTGTCCCTAGGTACTACAAGAGTGCCACGGCTGGGGCCCTTCATCTTTCCAGGACTCTTCTAGCTCAGTTCTGGAAACCAGACATCCGAATTCAAGGCACCGGCTCCCTCTGAGGGCTCCTGGGGAGGGGAGTTTCTTCTTCTGGCTTTTGGTGGCTGCCGTGGCTCCTCAACCCAACTGTATCACTCCAAAGTTGAGGCCTCTTCCTGTGTCTCTGTCCCTTCTGAGTTTTGCAAGAATTTCCATTGGAAGTATGGCCCAGACAAGTCACCCAGGATGGTCACAGTCCCAGCTCCTTAATTAATCTGCCAAGATCCTTTTTCCCAAACTAAGGCACATGTCAGGGTAAGGAGTGAAGGTGCGTCCATCTCAGGAAGTTGCCAGAGCCTCTACAGGTGAGCATTGCTTATCTATGGGTCCACCCTCCTCGGCACCCAAGAACTGCCACATCTTTGCTTGGACCAGGGTTTGCAGATCCCACCATGCCCACAGAGGGAGAGGCTCCAACACCATGCTAGTGTGGACCCTGCCCTCGTCAGCACAACCTCGGGACCATGAGAGGCAACTGTAGAGGGGAAGAAAAGGAGACCTGGTGGGCCAGTCATGGTTCATCTCATTTCCTCCTGGAAATAGCACCACAGGGAAGTCACCATGGCTGAGGGATGAATTCCCACAGCTGGAGAGCAGCCAGAAAGGAGGTGAGGTGCTTCCTACTTTGCCTACAACCTCAGGGACAAGAAACTCCAAGTGCAGAACACATATATAAACTTCATCCAAGTTTATAGAAACAGTATGGGTGATCAGGCACTGGGAAGTCTGAGGGTCTAATGTGGATGAACATTCTTTGCTGCCATAGGTCAATGGTTCTGCCATGTTTATCTCAAAGGGAGATAAACTTTTTAGAAGAGCTGTCACTGGTAGATGCCTGTGAGTAGATCACTGTGGCTTTTTCCACATCTTTTCTAAACTCATAACTTGCTTACTGGAGGATCCCATTAGGTTGCCCTCACTCAGGCTTGCTTTCCAGTTCAATTCTCAGTTCTGTCTATCTCTTTCTTTAAAGTAAAGTAAAAAGGGCTGGAAAGATGGCTCACTGGTTAAGAGCACTTGCTGCTCTTACAAAGGACCTGGATTTAATTTCAAGCACTCACATGGTGGCTCACAACCATCTGTAACTCCAGGTCCAAGAAGATCTGATGCCCTCTTCTGGCCTCCATGGACACTGCATGTTCATGGTGCACAGACATACATGCTGGCAAAATACTCATACAGACAGAAGAAATTAAAAATATAAAAATTGGAAGGGAAGTTGTAAAAATGTATAGCTCAATAAAAACAATTTAAATTTTTAAAAGTTAAGTAAATGGGGGCTGGAGAGATGGCTCAGTGGTTAAGAGCACTGACTGCTCTTCCTGAGGACCCAGGTTCAATTCCCAGCACCCACATGGCAGCTCACAACTGTCTGTAACTCTAGTTCCAGGAGACCCAACACTCATGGAAAAACGCCAATGTATGTAAAATATAAATAAATAAATATTTTTTAAAAAGTTAAGTAAATGCTTGATTATCTCTGATTCCCCCTGTGCTGTGTGAAGGATTGTGCACAGTCTGCAGGGTTTCCTGAGACATTTGATTCTTGAGTTAAAGCCGCCACCAAGGGCCTGAGCCTGGAGCCCAGCCTCTCTGCCTCCATGCATCAGTATTGTGCAATCGGGGCTATAAAGAGATGCTCAGAAAATAGCTCCTCCAACCAACAGGCTTCCTTCCTGTGGCTGATTTCATGTAGACATGTCACAATTGCAAGGGGAACAAGAGGTTAAAAAGTATGCTGGATTTGCTGAAAAGGTTATTTCTTACTTTAAAAAAAAAAGCCTGCCCTATCAAGTGGGGAGACAATAGCCAGGCAAGCCCCCCCTTGTTTCATAGATCTGTGAAGATAAAGAAGAGAAATTTCAGTATGAGTTCCACACCTATGCCACCAACCCAGCCCAAACCAGCTGCCCAGCACTGCAGGCACCCATGGCCCCCCCACGCAGTTCTCTGGGTGTCCTTCAGGGCTCCAGCAGAGTCCCTGATGGACTAAGCCGGGACTCAGAGGAGCCCCCTTCCTGCATCCAGCCCCCTGTGCTGTTCACTACCTGCTCACAGAGCGGCTCAGGTGCCTTTGCATCTTTGTCTCTCTTGAGCGGTTGTTGAGTTGGGTCCAGGTCTAGCTTGGTGGTTTTCTTCTGTCGCGCTAATGATGCTCTTCTGTTGTCCTCTGCCTCCAGCCCTGGCACCGACCCTGCTCCTCTGAGCTGACCTTTCCCTCTGACTGCCTGCCAAGCATTTCATCTGTGGCATCTGAAGCTTGGCTCCAACATGTCTAACTGTCGGTTTATTTTCTTTATTCTGCTCATCATGGTGTGGTGGCTTACACCTTCGAGGCCAGCACACTCAGGAGGCAAGGTGGATCTCTGTGAGTTCAAGGCCAGCCTGTTTTTTATGATGAGCTCCAGGACAGTCAGAGCTACAAAGAGGAACCCTGTCTGAAATGGGGGGAAAAGTCAAGTTTCTACCCATTCTGGCCTTGGGACATTGTTGCACTGACATTTCACTCTCTGCTCCTTTCCACGGAGCTCTGACTGAGACTGCAGCAGAGCCCATCTGTTCACGATGGAATTGGTGTGACCCTCACCCTGGCAAGCTTTGCCACTTTTTCCATGTAACTGACCTAATGGTAACTATGTAAAACAGTTGTTTCAAGGAAAAATAACCTTTCCATTCAATCTAAGGTAGTATTGTCACAGAGAAAGCAAAAGGAAGTTACTGACCACATTCAGACTGCCATCCTAATGATGAAATCCATCTGAAGGACCATGCAACCTTTTAGCCCTGGAAGGACCAGGTGTGTGACAAGGGTCTAAGCTGTGCAGGCCGTGTCGTCTCTGTCACAGCTATGTAATTTTGAGTGCAGAAGCAGCTGTGGAGGGTGCCAATGAACGGGCATGGCTGCTGTGTTTACTTCTCAGAACAAATGACAGGTTAGACTTGGCCCACGTGTCACTGTTTGTCCGAGTCTGCTCTTGAGTCTTACACAAACATGAACACTTTCCAGGGAATTCCTGGAAGTCTTCTTGGATACTTTGAGTAACAGGGCACTTTCTCCTTCATGAGGACTTCAGCAAGCAGAGCCAGCAGTGATAAAGTAAGCCCATGGACATGCCACCAATGGGATCCTCAAAACCCCAGTAAGTGAGGGCACATACCTGCACTGTGAGGAAGTGGAAGGAAAGCAAGAGAAGAGCCTAAACTGGTTAGGATTATCCCTTATATTTGACAAGTTTTTCTTGGGAAAGTACTGGGCCACTGGTGACTTAAAGGCCAAAGTGGGCTTGACAGAGGTAGGGGACGTGCCAATAGTCACAGACACCTGATTGGATAAGCCTACGGTCACACAGAGTTGCAGCAGCTAGATTTCTGCTTCCCAAATTGACGCTCACTGCTCACCCAGCTTCTGTAGGCTTTTGCAGTCTCAGAGCCATGGTGGTAAGACAGGCACAATGGGCTGCGGTAGGGACAGGAAAGGATGGGAGGAAGCAAAGCCTCTGGCCTCTACTGCTTACTGGATTCCTCCCCCATGCAGGGGTGAGGTGCGTCTCCAGACCATGGGGAGGGTGTGAGTAGGTGTGTAGGTATGCAGGTGCCACACTGTTTTGCAGAAGGGACATTACACACCCTAGGACTTCCGCGCTGTAGGGTGGGTAGCCTTGCCAAAAACTTCCACGGCGAGGGACCAGCTGCGCTGAGAATGACTCCCAGTGTGCAACCTGTCCTTAGCCCTTCTGCATTGTCTCAGAGGGTTTTCAAAACAGGACACTTCTGTTTGGGTGTGGTGAGTGGGGTGGGTTGGGTTGGGTTGGCTTGGGTTGAGTTTGGGTTTGATTATGTTTGCAACATGCCATGTTGCCCAAGCTGGACTTCAACTTTTGGGCCCAAGTACCCCCGTATCTCTGCCTCTTAGCCAGCTGTGATGGCAAGCGTGCACCGAATGCTCAACAAATTTGTTGTTTTAACATCATGATAAGTAGACACAGCCTGGGGCTGTGGAAAGAGCTTAGCAAAATGCTTATGGCACAAGCATGAGAACCCAAATGCAGATCCCCAGCGCCCAAATTACAAAACCAGGTATGGTGACATGTACGGTTGCTGAGGAGGCAGAGGTGGGAAGACAGCTGGAGTTCACCAGCTAGTCAAACCAAATCAGTGAGCTTCAGGGCCAGTGAGAGACCCTGTCTTAAAAGAATAATGTGGAAAATGACAGAGAAAGACATCTGTCACTGACCTCTGGCCAGCACACATAAATTAATGCATCACAGTATACACCACATACATGAGCATGTGAACATTCACATACTACACACAGGAACATGTACACGCACATACACAATATGGGCATCTTTTTGGCGGACTGTACTCTAGGAAGTTCCTTCTAGGCTTGCAGGTCAAATGGCTTCTCATGGAGACACTTGTTTCCCTTGGCCTGGTGGGTTGGTAAGAGCATCCATGTGATGCTCAGGCTGAGTCTGCTGTCTACCGGCAGTGCTGTTCCCATGGAAACTGGCAAGGAACTAGAGCTGGAGCCACAGCATACAATGCAACTACAGCATCCCTATGTGTTGCTCCTACTAAATTTCCATTGACCAAGGCAAGGACAAGATCCAAGTCTAGATACAAAACTCCCTTGTTTTATGTATGCCTTACACACATAAGATGCAGATAATTTATACAGGATCGATAGTTTTGGGTAAGAAACTGATGATGATTCAGAAGTTTCTACTTGTGGCATCATCATCTCTAGCTCAAAAGCTTTAGATTTTAGGACATTTCAGACTTGCCGCTGGGCAGTGGTGGCTCACGCCTTTAATCCTAACCCTCAGGAGGCAGAGGCAGGCAGATCTCTGAGTTCAAGGCCAGCCTAGTCTACAGTGTTGTGAGGTAATCATCCACCAGAGAAGACTGCTCAGACATGGGTTTAACACAATACAAAGTCAGCTGTCTATTACACTGAGTGTTCGGGATCCCAGTGTAGCGCTGAGTCTTCTCAGGGTGAGCTTTAAAGCACAAAATCCATGTTCTGGGTTGACATACTTTAGTTAACAAGAACAGTTAGCCCGAATTGGAACTATGGAAGCCAAAAGGCAAGGTTAGAACATTTAGAGACTTTCCCAGAACTATGGACTAGATAGATTAAGTCTTGGTTTTCATCTTGGCAGGTGGTGCTGTCTACATGCTGAGTTTTATGGCCTGAATGGTACTTCCA
>LOJH01037626.1:1844-12693 GCA_001685095.1 Ellobius talpinus | reverse complement strand
CTTTGGAAGAGCAGGCAATGCTCTTAACCACTGAGCCATCTCTCCAGACCCTAAAGAGATACTTTTAAGTAAATTACAATGGTGCTTTTTAACACATGGAGAAATGGATATACTTCATTCATTTTTGAGGAATTTTAATAGCACAAAAACTATTCTGTGTGTGTATGTGTTCATGTGCATGTATACATGTATGTGTAGACAGGAGGCCTATATTAGGTGTCTTTTTCAGTTTCTCTCTACCTTATTTTTTGAGTCATGATCTCACCAAACATGGAGCTCACCAATTTGATTAGGTTGGCTCAACAGTAACTCCAGCAATCCTCCTGCGCTAGGATTTCAGCTGGGTACTACCTTGCCCGGCTCTACGTAGGCGCTGGACGTTCAAACTCAGGTGTTGAAGCTTACACTTTACTGACTGAGCAATTTCTCTAGCCACAAAACTATTTCTTAAATAGAAATGTCAGGCATTATAAATTTTGGATTTTACTTGTAGAAATTTATTTTATGAAAATAATTATAGGATTAACAGAGACAGAGGTCCGATGATAAAAAATATACTGCTAAGAATGTGTTACAAAGTAATCTAACAGAATTCCCAACACCAGGTCAGGATTCTCCAAGAGACTGACACCTAAAACATTATAGCCCTTGATTGCCCTCCCAGTCCCAAAGTGGAATGTCCCTATTACTAAAGCAGGGCACAGATGCCTCCCAGCTGGAACTGACCTGAAGAACTGCTCTGATGACTTGCTTTCATAGAACCAGAACATTCCGTGCAAGCTTCCAAAAATAGGGAAAAAACCAACAGTTATACCCAGCTATGATGCCTATGAACCACAACAATGACCAGGCACGGCACGATAACTTTAAGGGTGCAGTAGTGGCATACATATCTTGACGGTAACCAGCAACTCACTAATCAGACTTAAGACCCACTCAACAAGAGGAAAATCACACGTGGCACTGGAAACCTAGCCAATTAACCATGGCTAGTGAAGTCATGGATCTTGGAGAAGAACCTACAACCTCCACTTTACTAAACCAGGATAATCCTTAACTATATTCTAAATGTTTATCTTTATACTCTAAGAGTGTAAGTGCAGTCCTTACTTTTTACCAAGAAAGCTTCTCTTTGCAAAAGAATGAGACCAACACAGAAAACCACAAGCAAAAAAAAGTGCAGAGTTATGGAGTCCTGCCCCAATGGATATACCTACCAAACAACCCTCAGCTAATGCTCAGAGAACACTGCAGAAGGAGCAGGAAAGGTGTAAGAGCCAGAGGATAAGGGAGTTTGCTATAAGATAGCATCTCCTAGTAATAATGTCAGAAGCTACACCTATAAAGTCTTTCCAGTATGACTGCTTAAGCATGAGCTGAATAAGGACAACAATAACAGAGATGCCAAAGCAGAAGGGAAAGCCTATTAGGCCTCAGTCTTACACAAAAAACTACAGGCAACTAAGGAATACTGAGAGTGAGACAAACAGTCTTCAACAGGGAGCAGCACATCAATTGGTGATTCAATACCAAGAGGTTAGCCCTGAAACATACATACAAGTAGCAGACAAGACTGGGCAGGCTATATTAAGGAATATATATTCATATACATATATGCATGCTAACAACAATTAATGGAAAAGAGACCATAAGTTAGACTTATTTTTTAATAATATCAAAACAATATCTGTAATATTGCAATATATACAATAAAAAGAGCTACACAAACAATATACATGACATATTTTGGTAGGTATACATATATAAAATTACACATAAGTAAAGTAGGCAAATGAATTTACAAATCCAGAGGAGAGCTCTGCAGGGAAGCAGGCAGAGGAGCTAAGAGGATCCAGATGGAAGCTGTATCCACTCTGCACCACACAATCCTACTTGTAGAATGAAGCTGCCCATAAAAGAGTGAAAACCACAAGAGCCAGAGTGGTATGCAGGAGTCCAAGGAACTATCAGGAAAGGACTTACACCTCTCCTCCGGCCCCTCTCAACAGAATCACAGGAATAGCAAGGTTGCCGAAACAGCCACATTCTTTAGCTGGAGGTACTGGCATTTGCTGTGGGACCTGGATGTGTGGTAACATTGAACAGTAGCTGAGAAAACAATTCCTCAGACTAGCAACTCGGAGTGCTGCTATAAACTCTGTCTTATTCCCCAAGCAGGACATTTATTGAGAGAGAACCATTGCTCCAAAGCTATTTGTCAGTACCACTAAAAAGAGCCCTAGCCGATAAAGTCGGGACATTTTGTTGCTTTTGTTTGTACTTGTTTGATTTTGAATCAATTAAAAGCCAACACTGGCAATCAAGCAATGCTATCAGTGGAGAGACAGCATTATCCAAATGAGACCACACTTACCTTTGGGTTGTTTGCATCAAACAGACCAGTTGAAAGCCCAATCAGTAAGGAGTTCTTGGTTTCAGTTTTTGGTGGTGAATCAGAGCGAGATCGAAGTGAAACTGGTTCTGACTGAACTATGCTCAAGTGCTCAGAATGAGCCACTTTCTGGAAAAATGGTTCTGGCTTTACTGACTTCTCTATATCACATCTAGACTGCTGAGAATCATCTACTGCAGGCTCTGTGGAATAAAAAGATTATATCAAAAATCTATAAAATAGCACTTAAAATTCTAAAAATATCAGCAAGTGTCATATAATGTTTAACACGCATCCCATCCTAAGATCTGCAGAGATGGCTTGCTGTTAAAACACTTGCTGTTCTTGCAGGAGACCTGGGTTTGGCTCCCAGGACCCACCATAGCAGCTGGCAACCATCTTTAACTCCAGTTCCAGGGAATCTGACAGGCTATACTCTTCTGGCTTCTGTGGGTACTATGACTACATGTGGAGCAAATATTACTTATATGCAGACAAAACACTCAGACATATAAAATATTTTTTAATTAAAAATGAATTAAAAAACTCATACCAGAAAACAAAATCAAAGTATACATATAAGTATACTGTATACTATCTTATAAATAACCATTGAGAAGATATAACATTTTAATTTAATATATATTTTTATTATATTGGAAGTTTTAAAGTATAGAAATCTAAAGAAATGTAAAAATACAGTTTAGAAAATCAATTTTTCTGTTCGTTTTCATAGAGCAGAAAAATTGTTTATATTGTGTTATATTTTGACCAACAGTATTTTAAAAAGATACCAGTTTACTCAGTGTCTTTAGTATATTGCTTTGTTTTAGCAGTAAATTCTTTTCATTTTCAACAATACAACTTACCAAAAAGTTAAATGCTTATATTACCACAATACCAGGCCAGCTAGTACAGGTTCCTAGTCTCTAGGCCTGTTCTCTCAGACATGGTGCCCAAATGAGACAGGCTGGTGTTAAGAAGCCGTCCAGAAAGAGACTCCTACAGTGGAGCTTACCTATACGATCCTCACAAGACTGCTCCACATTCCCTGGAATTCTGCCTTTACAAACCTCACTTGGCTGCTCAGCAACCTTATCTTCCAACCTGCCACAGACAGATAAACCAAACAAAATAAATACCACGCAGTTTTATTAGAAATAAAAGCCCTCTTATATAAAGAAAATGAAATCCACATCTGCTAGCATCCTGAACTCCCTTGTCCAAATAATTTTCTAATCTTAATATAATACTTTCTCTTATAAGTACAGTGTTTTCTACTTTGAGCAAAGTGAAACTCTCACCAATCATTAATCACTAGTTAATAGTCATTCATTCATTCTGAAAGTTTACATTGGTCAAACCTCTGAAGAATGACTAAATTACAAATGCAATTCATCTAAATATTACATCTCAGCTTCAAAAAAAACACCTGATTTTGCAAAAAATATTTTCTGTAAAATATTACTCATTGCAGCGTCACAATACATAGCATGCATATTCATCAAGTAGTAGGTTATTAAGTTGCTTATATCCATATAATGGAATATAAAATAGAGAACTTTCATTATTGTGAGAAAATTTCCCAAACTACAAACTTTTTTAAAAAGTATTTGTTCTATATGTATGTGTATGTGTGGGTGCCTGAGTGTATGTGTGTGCATCTGAGTGTATGTGTGTGCATCACATGTGCACAGGAATCCGAGAAGGATGGAAGAGGAATCAGATACCCTAAAACTAGAGTTACAGGGATCTATGAGCTGGCATGTATGTGCTGGGAGCCAAACCCACGTCTGCAAGAGCAGTGAGCCCTTTTTAACTGCTGACTACTGACTTTATAGACAAAGTGAACATGGAGATTGCTCAGTGGTTAAGAGGGAGCACTGACTGTTCTTTCATAAGGACCAGAGTTTGGATCCCAGCACACACATGGGTCAGCTCATAAATACTACAGGTCCAGCTCCAAGGGATTCAATGTGCCTTCCTGCCTCCATATTTTATCTGTGCACACTTTCAAAGACATACAAATTTTAAAAAACTGAAAAGGTTTTAATAAGCATTGTATATATTAGCAACTGTATTTGGAAAGACTATGTATTTTGTTTATACATAATAAAAATTATCTGCAGAGAAAGATCAGAATTGGTTGAATGGAAATAAAGGCTGGCAAGACATTTATTGCTTATCTTCATATAGTTTTTGATTTCTGTCCCATGCTAATATCTATTAAGAAATCAAATTACTTATAGGGGGTACTACAATATGAAGTTATTCAACTACAATATTAGTTCAATGCAACATTACTTATTAACGAGCTTACCAAAGGAACCTGGCTTTGAAAAGTAAAGAAAAAGACAACATACTCAGTTTCTTTAGCTTCTTCTTCCCCACTAATCCACACGTCATTAACAACATGTGGCAAACTCCTATCTGTGTCTGCGCCACTTGGCTCTTGGAGAACTTCTGTTTCCAAATCATCAGGTTCTGCAAAGCAAGATCAGGAGATGTCAGCGTAAAGTTTGCTGAGAATGGGCTACTAACTTTCTGTAAGTTATTATTACAGTTAGTTTAACTAAAGCAAATATATGAAAACCAACTGTTTCAAGCTTTCTGGGCTAGTTCTGTAGCACTGTCATTCCTGAAATGAAAGACTAGGCCTTTCACTTTTTTGGTATAACAAAAAATACTTGAGTACTGTGCACAATACTCATTATTATGTAAGATGTGTGCCTTATTAAAACTACAGCAATATGCAAATCAGCTTAAACTATCAAAACTAAAGACTAAACATACCTGTTGTTACAAGTATGAGAATATAGACTATTATAATAGTCTATTAATAGACTAATGATTATTAACATTTAGTAAAGAAACTTTAATCTTTAAAATCTTCCAACAACCACAAAAGAAAACCAATACGATTACTTGGACTTTTACAATGGCCTTGAGAAGAACTGAAGTATGCTAAATCAATTTTTTATACCTTCAAATAATTAACAGCTAGGGAACTGTTTTTCTGGCCATCTTTAAAGGGAGTCTATTTGTCCATATATATGTGCATGTATATGTCTGCCTTAGTGTATGCACATATGCAAGGTGTGTATAAATATGTGTAGAGGTTAGAAAAGAGCCGGATCCCTTCAAGCTGAAGTTATGAGTGCTTGCTGGATGGCAGACGTGGGGTGCTGGGATTCACACCTCGGTCTGCATAACTGTGCAGCAAGTGCTTAACTGCTGAGTCCTCTCTCCAGCCCCACTGAGACTTCTACTTTTTCTGTCTGAGATAATATACTTTCTTACTTAATTCAAAACCGTGCCCACTTTTTCATGGACTTCAGATATGCTTTTCTTGTCTATTTACACATTTCTAATGATTTGCCCTTTTGTGAAAGACAAGAGACATGCAAATACTAATAATTTTTATCTGTTGCTCACATGAATGTTTGGGTCATCCACTCAAGGTATGTACTAAGATAGAAGAACCTTTTTATTTTCTTTTAATGTGTAATTCTGTTCTTGTTAAATGGAGGGAGAAAAGGAGGTGGCAAACGGGTTGGTTGTTTCTAGAAAGAAGCTGACACAAGTTTTCCTTCGGGAGAGTTTTATCGGCCTCAAGATAATAGAGATGTGGTCAGGCTCTGAGGCAGGACAGCATTAAAAAAGAACAGTACCCTCTAACAGACAACAGGAAGGAGAAGGCCTGATGGAGGAGAGCTTTCCCTTAGAACCCACAAAGGAGTTTTAGTAAGAGGCACAGCTTAAAGAACGAGAGAGACGGCTGTCATGGACAGGATGATGGGAGGGGATCAACTTTAGAGAAATCCTCCAAACACAGGAAAATATATGACCTTTATATCTTTCTAGGGGCTGGTATGAAGCTCCATATCACATGATTTTGTTCAACACAGCCCAGTGACAGGGAGCATGGAGGAGCCAGATACAGTGTAGCGCTATCAATCAGGGGTGGTAGAACCACAGCACAGAGAGCTTCTTAACTCTACCTCCCAGAGAAAGAACTGCAGGGGGAGCAAGACCTGGTTTTTTCAGGCTGTGGGCTGGACTGCTTAGAGAGATCAGTTTCTTAAAGGGGTAGGCTCACGATTTAACAATTTCCTAGCGATCTTCAGCTGTATCAAAACTAACATTCTATCCTTTAAACTCAATTTGTGATCGTGTTTCCCATAAAGCCTCAAATATTTACTCCACAACTCTGCAGGAAAAGTGAAGCTTGCCAACCTCCAAACTACGCTATAAACTCTCCACTATATGCATACTCATCCTGCTGGCTGATTTTTATCTCTTAAATATTTTATTCTTAATTTTTAAGAAAGGTACAACATACTGCCTTGTTTGGGATACTATGATAAAGTTATCAGACTGGGTGGCTTGAAGAGAAATTTATTTCTCTTCATTTCAGGGGTCAGAGAATCTAGCATCAGGATCCCAGCACAGTCAGTTCTGGAGAAAGGTTTTCCTCCAGGTACACTAACAGCCTTTTTCTTCATGTATTATCAGCATGATATAGAACAAAAGGCTGACTCTCTGGCCTCTTAGAAGGAAGTTAATGCCATTCATGAGGCCTCACACGGGGGCTTAGATGCCAACATACACATCTTTTGAGGAACAGAGACATCATTCTGTACCAGCACGACTAACCATGTTCTGTGAACACAATGCGTATACTGTGGTGAACATGCTGCATGGTACACAGTCTCTGACAGTCTCCTTATCTAATGAACACAATGCAAGTGATGCTATTCCTATTCATGACTGAATGGGAAACTGGCAGCCTCTGGTTGGTATCTGGAAGTCAAAGCATCATAAAGACGTTTATTTAGCTCAGAAAAATGACAATTTTTTGAGACTAAAATATAAATGTTATTGTGGAAAGGATGTAGTATTTTTAGTTAATGAGCAGACTGGTAGGTTAAAGATGGCTGCAGATTCTTTACTATTCTTCCCTTTGAGAGGCAGGCCTAGCTCCCTACCTTGGGTACACTCTGGGTTGTGACAGCCCTGACCAATAGAAGTGCTAATGGTTCCAGTTCAGTTCTCTGGTTAACTTTAAAGAACATACACCACAAAAAAGGGAAAAAAATGACCAAACACACAAACAAAAACATATACCGCTATTAATGTAGCACCTGAGATGGCTGTAGGTTCTTTAAAATCTTTTCCTCTCAGAGGTGAATCCTATTTCCCCCACCTCAGAACCTCCGGGTCATCAGAGAATAAAATCATATAAGATATAAAAACAGGTGCTGGAGAGACTGCTCAACTGTTAAGAGCACTGGGTGTTTTCCAAAGGACCCAAGTGCAATTCCCAGCACCCACATGGTGACTTGCAATCATCTGAAACTTCAGCTGTATCATCATCTTCTTGCTTAGGCAGGCACCAGACATACAAACAGGTAAACCCCCATGTTCATAAAATAATAAAAGCTTTTTTAAAAGATAGGAAGAATACAGAATGGGACTGAGGTTCCTCAAAAGGCAGAGAGGGGCCTGTCATACTCGGCCTTTGAGGTGTACCTTCCAAGATGGCAGAAAACGATCAAGTAGTCTCAGTGACAGCTGAGTATCACATCACCTGGCCTCTTAGGCAAAGACACAATGTATTAGGAAAATCACAATCCCAGTCTTCACTCAACCCTGATCCATAAAATAATGGAATAGAATGGCCAGTAACTAGGACGCATGGTCCTATATGCCTGTAGCTCCAGAACACCAGCAGCGAGAGCGGGACTCTGCATTCTAGGAGACCAGCCCAACCCTCCTAATGCAACCCTTGAAAACCAAAAACAGAAAGAAAAAAAAAGATAGTTACTAAAATTAATGAGCCTAATTTGAGATGAATTACTCAAACATACACACAAATTTTGACAATTTCTTCAATGATTTCAGTATTAAATAAAATTTAGCTCATTTAAGTGCATTACAACAAACCTTCCACATTTCCTTCTGACATTGGTGGAGGCACCTCACTAAACTTTGGGCTTTCTGTTTCAAGAGAATCAACAGTAGCTGATGGATTTATTTCTTTTGAAATACATTCTGGTTTCTCTTCTCCAACAATTAAGGGCTTGTAGTTTTCACCTTCAGGATAAATCTCTGTAGAAGCAAAACAATGAAAAGTCTACTGCTCTCAAAAGGTTCTGAAGTTACTTGCAATGATATTTAGAGCAAAAAAAAAAAACAAAAACAAACCCTAGATTGTTGTAACAGGTGAAGCTCTCTTACACACTAGAAACTAATGAGTTAAGAAAACGTGACAGCCAAGTTCCATTTCATAATGACCTTCAGGGTGGATAACACAATTTGAATTCTTTTCCTTTTGGGGAAAAATTAATACACCTGTATCAGAATTGAATTTTAAAATTACTAACCAACTTTTTAAAACTATTTTTTTGTTTATATAGCTTCATTTTTCACATGCAGTTTTTCATATGATATTTACTTCTAATTTGCTACAAACTCTGCACACTGTAGCTGTTTCCAGGAAAAGAAGAGATTTATCGTAGAACAACTGACTGTAGTTATTGATGCTCCTCATTCCTGTGTGACTGTTTACAAGCCAGTGCCCCAACTCCCCCAAATCAATGTTGTCATAGGTAGATGATTTTATATATACAATAAATAATCCTCCTAATATGTAGATCTCACAGTTCACTGAACTACCTCACTAACTCAGCTTTTCAATAAATCATATATTAGAAACCTTATAAATTATGGCTCCTTAAAAGTTCCTATTTTAGGAATTTCCATATCTAATTTTTAGTGCTGTTTTTTATTCATCACCCTCTAATAGAGCTTTTTTGAAGCAGGGTCTCACCATGTAGCCCCTGCTGGCTTGGATTCCCTACGTAGATCATGCTGGCTTTGAACTCAGAGATCTGCCTGCCTCTGCTTCCCAAGTGCTGGGATTAAAGGCATGGACCATCATGCCTGGCACTATTCTAACTCTGTAAAAATTTCATTTTTCATGGATTTGAAGGAGAGAGAGGAGGGTATATTGGGAGGGTAAGAAAAAGGGGGAGGGTGAAATATAATCTCAAAAAAGTTTGATTTTGCAAGAACGTATAATGACTAATTCTATCATTCTTTCCCCATTGTCCATCCCCACTGACATCCTTATAAAAGTCATCACTAGAATTACTCCTTTGCATACACTCTCAGCTTGTTGAACACACTTCATTGCACTCAAGTGGAAAACCCTAAATTCATTCAGTTTCTACACATGCCTGCTTGACATGATTGAAGAAAAAAACATTGCTGTGAAGTGACCTCAATTTCAATTCATTATCTCTTTTGATGATTTAGATTCCAATGGTCAAAGTGTCCCTGAAGGTACTCGTTTCTGCGTGTGATGATGTTAAAGTGGTAAGACTTTTAAATGGGAAGTCAGTGAGGACACTTCATGACTTACGGCTAGGAGATTCACCTTTCGTAAGAGCTAACTTTTGCCTGTTAGGAACGTACACAGGCTCTTTCCACAGTCTATTTCTCAACCTCTAGCAGACCCCTACAGAACATGTCAGGATCCTTATGTCCTAAGTCAATTTTTCATATGCTTCAGATATGAGTTCATGTTCAATTTTGAGGAGCAACAGAGAAAAAAATGCAAAAAGTAAACACATGCCTAGGCACTGTTCATGTCTGGACACTGTTCATCCACTCCCTGTCTTGTGAACAAGCTGTCCAGTGGGAAGGCTTCTGTATACACAGTTGCTTTTCCTCAGGTGCTGCTGTAACACCCAAACACCTAAGACTCAGGAATCCAGAATGTCTTCCCTCCTGTCTGTGACAGCACTCCCTCCCAGTTCCAGAATGATGTCACACATACAGACATTTTTCTACTCAATTTAACTCCCGAATCTCTTCACAAATACACCATGAATCTTAATAAATTGTTTCAACATTTTCCCTAATGGAAAACATGCTTGGACTTTTCCACCTCCCTCATCCAGATTTCCGATTCTTTAGATTTCATCCAGGTCTGACAAGGGCAGAACCAATTCCTATTTAGAACAACCAACCCCCAGAAGGTAGACAGGTAGACTAATTCCACACAAGAAGGTGGAGACACCTTAACACATTAATTTTTATAATATTACTTCTTGTGCTTACCACTTTTAAAAGCTGTGTTTTCTAGTAGTTCTGTCTGGAGTTGGAGTTCAGCTTCTCCTAGTATCTTCAGGACAGAATCTGTAGGGCTTTTCCCCCAGACTTTTCTTGGAGAGCTATTAGAATCTAACTTAATTACCTCTCCCACGGTATGTTCTGTGAGGAAAGAAATATAGAAAAACAATTCTCAAAGATAGAATAATTCATCGTTTGGCAGCTTTAATTTCTACTATCCAAATTTAGTTTAATGCTAAAAGCTAATATAAAAATACATCACAAGGGGCTGGAGAGATGGCTCAGAGGTTAGGAGCACTGACTTTCCTTCCAGAGGTC
>LOJH01037625.1:3039-15223 GCA_001685095.1 Ellobius talpinus | reverse complement strand
AGTTCGTTACCATGTTGGAGCGGCGCAGCCTGCCATTCCTTATCACTACATTATTTCCTGTGCTGCTGCATCATTTTCAGAAAGTCCTTGCCTGGGCTTGTACCCTGCCTGACATGTTGTAGGCATTTTCTTCTAGCAGTTTTGAAAGTTTCAGGTTTGACATTAAAGCCTCTGGCCCATTTTGGTTTTATTTTTTTGTTCAAGGTGTGCAAAGGGGTTGTGGTTTCATTCTTTTGCTTGTATAACCCTGTTTTCCCAGCACCCATCATTACAGTTTGCAAACTTANTTTTTTGGAGGTGACGGGATTGAGACAAGGTTTCTCTTTGTAGCTCTGGGTGTCTTTGAACTTACTCTGTAGACTAGGCTGGCCTCAAACTTACAGAGATCCACCTGAATCCTGGGATTAAAGTTGTGTGCCACCACTGGCCAGCCACAAACCTACATTTTAAAGCAATGGTTTCTAATGTTAGCAAACAAAAATTCTCATGCTTGGCAGTGTAGCTCAGTACTTTAGTATATGCCTGGCTCTGCTCTCAGGCCCCAGGACTCCAAAATAAATTGTCTTATTTATTGGACCATCCAACCTCAACTGAGGTTTTTCACAGGGTCATTTTGCTGTTTCTCTTTCTACCAGTCTCTAAAGCAGAGCTTCCAGGGTCCAGTGCATTTGTTTTGAAGAGCAGAATACTAGACAGCACATGACCAAATGTACCCAGTTTGCCCTTAGACTTGGTCTGATTATAGTGGCAATGCATGTTTTTCTTTGTGTTTCATGTTGGAAATTCATACCTTGCTGACAGCTGCCTTCACTTGTTTAAGTGATTTATTATTAAATACTCCCATTCTGTTTTGTTCACACACTAGAACATACTGCAGACTTTGTTTTGACTGTCTTGGTGAAGTGTGTGTTGACATATCTTTGCAGTCAAAGTGGACTGGGAGTGTCTGAAAGACACATTCCTGCTGTCAGGGCTAGGCCTCTCATATGTCACAGGATCATCTAGTATGGATACTGAGCACTGGCATGACATACGCCTTGAAATTAAAAAAAATTGTTTGGAAAAAGGGTGATAAGCAATTATTTTAACCTAATGACCAGATAGTAAAGTGAGAATGGAGATATTGACTAGAAGTTAATTACCAAAATAATGGATTATTATCTCAATGCTTTTGAATTTGAATGAACTTAATTCTCACATGCAGCTTGTTTTTCAGCAAACACTGTGCTTCTGTCTCCATTCTTTATGTCCATATCATTGTTACAAATTACACAGTACAGAAATTTCTGTCTCCACTGTGAGTGGAGGACTCTGAGGCAATTCACAATGTGTTGTCCCTGCACCCCATCATGGGCTGTCAGATGTCACCATTCTGTAAACACTTGGCGTGCATTAGCAGAATGAATGCCAGCTAGTGGTCAGAATCCTAATTTGACAGTAATGCAGAAGCTGAGTGGTTCTAAGTAGGAATCTTGAGTTATTGTGGGCACTTACATGAAATAAAGGTTTTTTTTAAACTTTAGTATCTGATAATTGAAGCTATCACACAATTAGCCATTTCCAAGACTGAATTAAAAGCATAAAGTTTTTTTTTGTTTTTGTCTTTGCCTAAAGGTTTTAAGAGTTATAAAAGAAATTACATAGTAAAACTTTTGTAGACATTTTTATTTAGATAGGTTCTCACAGTATTATTCAAATTCTCACAATTTTTAATGTTTGCTACAATGATGATGTGGAATGTCCTTCTGTGTATGTGTTGCTTTTGTTGGTTGATGCATAAAGCTGTTTTGGCCAGTGGCTTAGCAGAGTAAAGCCAGGCGGGAAATCTCGACAGAGAGAGAGAGTAGGCAGAGTCAAGGAATCGCCATGTAGCTGCTGAAGGAGAAAGATGCCAGAACCTTATTGGTAAGCCACAGCCTTGTGGTGATACACAGATTGTAGAAATGGATTAATTTAAGATGTAAGAGCTAGCTAGGAATGCACCTGAGTGAAGCAGTGTGATAATTAATATAGTTTCTGTGTGATTATTCGGGTCTGGGCAGCCAGGAAATGAAAGCGGAGTCTCTGTTTACACAGTACTATATTAGAACAATATTATTTCTTTTAAAACATTTCAGGCTTCAAGTTTTAAGTTAGTATCAATTTATCAATGATATTTTGTCCTGTTGCCATTTTAATATTTTTTAGCAGTTAAAAATAATTGATTTCTTTGATCTAAGAATTTTATTTATTGCTCATTCTCATTTTTTAATGATTATAGGTTTTTACAGTGGAAATTCCTACCCAGAACCAACTTTTTATAACCCAATTCCATGGAAACCAATTCATATGCCCCCTTCAAAAGAAGCTAAGAGTGGAATGGGAAAGAAGAGTAAACGACCTGTGACAAGCCAACCACTCACATCATCGTCTCTGGCAGTTCATAAAGCCAAGAACAACCTTTGCCTTGGAACTCTGTGCCAGATACAGAGATAGAGCATGTGGACATAGCATACCTTTCTACCTGGAGCTTCTTAGGAAACTCAGAACAGTTTTGCCTAGCACTTCTCAATCAGTAAGTCAACATTTGATGTGATAATTGACAGGTACCAAATTTTTAATTTGTATATGGAATCCTTAGAGCTAAATATAGTTTTTACTTTTTGGTTTTTATAAGTCGTTATGGTTGATCTAATGATTGTATTTTACTTTTTATTAAAACTAACTGTAATATCAATAAANCTTTGCCTTGGAACTCTGTGCCAGATACAGAGATAGAGCATGTGGACATAGCATACCTTTCTACCTGGAGCTTCTTAGGAAACTCAGAACAGTTTTGCCTAGCACTTCTCAATCAGTAAGTCAACATTTGATGTGATAATTGACAGGTACCAAATTTTTAATTTGTATATGGAATCCTTAGAGCTAAATATAGTTTTTACTTTTTGGTTTTTATAAGTCGTTATGGTTGATCTAATGATTGTATTTTACTTTTTATTAAAACTAACTGTAATATCAATAAACCAACAGTTTTTCTTGTGTTCTTTTGTACTCTTTATTTGCTTGTGATTTATACCTATGAACATCAGATTAATTTGTTCAAACAAGCACTTTTAAAGCTTACTTCAATGGGGTAGAAACCAAGAGTAATAAACTTTAGTGTTTACAATGTCTGTTAATGGTTTTTAGTACAGTTTTCCATGAAGGTATTTTTAAGCTTTTCATTTCTTTTTTACATTTGTTTATTTATGTGAGTGTTCATACTGTGGGCTTGCATGTGCTGCAACACGGGTGTGGGGATGAGAGGACGACTGGGAACTGTGTGGGTCCCAAGGACTGGACTCAGGTCGCCAGGCTTGCACAGCAGCGCCTTTACCAGCCAGGTCATCTCCCTGGTCCCTTGTGTGGATATTTTTTTAAAAAACTAACTGAAAGACTTCTCTACAACACAGAAATAAGGGTTGGAGTTTTTGAGAGAAAATTAAAATACTGTTTTGTGCTGTAGCTTTGAGACTGATACTTTCATAATGTCGAGGCACTGATAATATTTTGTCACACTATATAAAATCCTTTTCATATACTAATTGTAATTGGATTGCTAGCTTTGAAATTAGGATTAACATTAGATTATTTGTAATATTAGCCACCTTGTATGTTAAGTAAAACTCAGAACTTTCTGATAAGTTCTCAAAATCTCCATTTGTTTTAGATGTCAATTTTTCAGGGGATGATCAAGAAATGAAAATTTATTTAAATATGATTTCTATTTGAAATATATCTGTTTTTGCTAGATTTGTAGTGTCAAGTTTCTGGTGGTTGATAGTAGTACTTGGTAAGGAAATACCAGTAACATCTTTGAAGAGTATTTGTGTCATCACAGATTTGGGACAGATAATTAAGATTCAGTTTTATTAGATCAAAAGTTTTAGAGGGCTGATCATTCTATTTGAACAAACATTTATAGAGAATATGGAACATGGATAATTTTCCATGGTGGCAATATTCTTATAGTTACACCTGACTTCTTAGACATTTTAGATACATTTATAAACCTATTTTGCAGACAAGATTAGCTATTAGCTCTAACTCTTTAGTATCAATCACACTACTTTTCAAGAAGTTACATAGCTACTAGTCACTAAATCAGAAGCTTAATTATATTCTAATTGTAATGGGAAGTCTCTGGAAGATTATGCAAGGTGTTGTCAAGATCTTGTCTATACTTTGTGATTATTCTGGCTGTTGTGGGGAGGTTGGCCTGTAGTGGGACAAAGCACAGACGCAGGAAAACACATTTGAGAGATTTTGGCAGTATCTACCAAATGCGTCATAATGGTTGGATTAAGGTGGCAACAGCTACATGGTAAGAAGTGGGAATGGATTTGGGAGTTAGGGAGGTCTTTAAGAAATCTGCCGTAGATATTGCTAAATTTGCAGTGCCAACATCAACAAGGAACTTGATCAGGTTCCCCAGGAAGAACTCAGGCAGTAAAAAGGAGCTGACATTAAGTAGCCAGCAAAGATCCTAAAACATGAGCCTCTAATAAAGTAGAAGAAAACCCAGGCCTTCAGTGCCCCATCCTCTACCCTGGTGTGCGAGACTACTTGGTCATTCTAATTCTTGAGTAATTCTGATGGGTCCTTATTTTAAATTCTAGACATTTTTTTCTGTTTCTCTTTTGCATTCTTACTTTGTGGACATACCTTCTCTAAGGACATTAGCTAAAATTACTTTTTTATTTCCCGATTTCTGTTTCCTCTGGAACCACCTTTCTTCTTTCACCACTCTTATTTTTGTTTTTGGAGATTTTCCTCAAACATTTGTTAATCCCGCCTCACTTGATGCTCTCAGTGCAAATCCCTATCCAAATGGAATAATGGAAGAGCTGGATAGAAGTGTCTAAGCATGGGGGCTGTTGGTTGATGCTGGACTTCAGGTTTTGCTGGCGACCTTCAGACACCCGAGAGCCTTTCCTCCTGAAGGTGTTCATTTGCAGTAGAAGCCTGGCTGTCCTAGGAAGGTGTTTGTGAGTATCATAGCTAATTACACAAACTCACTTTGCCAGTTTTCTTTCTAGGTAGTGTATAAGCTATGGTCTCCTCAGTGCCTAGGATGGGAATAGGGATATCTATATTCTGAACTATTATTTGTGGTTTCTTTAGGCTTTATTTATTTTATTATTTTTAAATTTTGTGTATGTGTGTGTGTACATGCACATGTGTGCGTGTGTGCGTGCTCACACACATACAGCCACCAATGTGTGTGTGGAGGTCAGAGGACAACCTGTAGAGGTCACTTCTCTCCTTTGATGATGTGGATTCTAGGGTAAACCAGAATTGGCTCCAACAGCCTTGACAGCAAATGCCTTTACTTTCAGCCATCTCATTGATCCTCCACCTTATCAAATCATTTTGAGATTGGATCTGGGAGATCACCAATTGAACTGGCCAGGCCAGTGAGGCTTCCGGCCCTCTCTTGTCTCTGTTTCCAACCACTGGGATCATGCCATCTTGCCTGGCTTTCTACTTGAGTGTTGGGAATCCATACTCAGATGCTCATATTTGTACAGCAAACACATCACTCAACCAAGCCATCTTCCTGGCCCTTGCCCCCCCTTAAAAGCATTTAATTCAGTATCTAGAAATGTTTAGAGGGCAAATAAGAAAACAAAAAAATTAAGGTATCCAGATTATCAATAGCTTGTGAGTCCAGCTCACACAACTCCCAGGGTTCAAGTCAGAGACTACAGCTTAGCAAAGGGAACTTAGAAAATTTCTTATCCAAGGGGTTATGGAATGAACTCACATGTGTTCTATTACAGTCATGCATCTTTATTCTGCCTTAATTCTAATTTTCTTGTCCTAATTGTCTATTATTTCTTAGCTCCAATTCTAATTCCAATTCCAGTTCTGTTATAAATTTCTATTCCAGTTCATTCTTTTAATTATTTTACATTCTTTTTTCTCTTCTTCATTTTTCTACATTCTTTATTTTATATTCTTTACTCTTCTGCCATTACAAATTCCCAAGCACACAAACACACATTAGCAACTTGTTAGTAATAAAAAAAAAAAAGCCCTACAAAGGCAGATTCTCAGGGACACAGGTATTCTGTGAAGATACGTAATAAAACTTACCAGTAATTTGCAGTCGACTGTAGCTGCAGCTGTGAAGGTTCCGCCTACTACTTAAAGGGGACATTACAGGTTATGATGGGAGAAAACTAAACCATTGAGAAATCTAAGGAAATGGCAAAGAATGTGTGAATTATTTTTACATTTCTTAAGTGTGATTAATAATACCTGGATATAGTCAGTTAACAGCCCTTTCTTATCACCTGAATCTCAGGACTTAAACAAAAACAGTCTACTGAATCTAAATCTTACATCAAAAGCTGGTACAAAGTATTGTTATTTTGAGTCAGAGCAGGGAGGTGCCAGTGAAGGAAGCTTAGGGCAACATAGGTCACTACTGAGCTCTTGAAGGACTATGGTATAATAAGGACAGACACCTGCAGTCTCTCCCTAATTCACCATACATCCTCTGAAGGGCTTAGGTCCTACAGGGCCAGACACCTGCAATTTCATGAGTAAATCCTGTGAAAGTTCCATTTTTGATCTGTCCAGAGGATGCATGTCTGACCAACTTGCTCTGTCAGTAAGGCTGATGATGGAGAACAGGCTTCCAAGTTTCTCACTGTAATGTGGAAAGCTGTTTTTATTTACCAGAGTAACAGTGTAGAGAGAAGTCATCTTCCTGATTATTCACAGATATATGTGTGCCCAGGACATGGAATGTTTTCATGAGATAAACATGCAAGCAGTGGGAGAACACCTAAAGCTATTGCAAAGAAATGAAGTGACTCATGAAGGAAATTACAGACAGGGACAAACAGTTATTTACAGTCAGTGACTCTACGGCCGTACCAATTAGGGCTCCCCAACAGGGAGTCACTCATCTGGTGGATCAGCCTGCTGAACACTAGTTGTCACCTGCTGTATACTCTCATTGCCTCCAACACCAGAGGAACCATGGCCAATTTAAAAAGAAGGAAAAATGTCCCTATCATAATATCCTTAAAAATAAGACAAAGGCCTATTTCCATTCTCTCTCCAAGGTCAGTTATTACAATTTTTACTCTTATCTACATTTTTACTGCTCAAAAACCTGTTGGAGCCAGGCAGTGGCGACACACACCTTTAATCCCAGCACTCAGGAGGCAGAGGCAGTAGATCTCTGTGAGTTCGAGGCCAACCTGGTCTACAGAGCTAGTGCCAGGACAGGTTCCAAAGCTACACAGAGAAGCCCTGTCTTGAAAAATTAAAAGGAAAGGAAAAAGGAAAGAAAGAACAAACAAACTTTTGGATGTTGGATGTTTTTTAGCCATTGTATCCTCTGTTCTCTTTGTCCATGAGGACTTGAACTTTTCTTTCTTAAAGAAATTCCTTTGTTAGATTTTTAGAAAAGAAGGAAGAGAGATAATTTTGTGAGAATGATCTGCTGAGCATCAACATCAAGTTACTTGTAGAACTACAGGTTTATTGTGCAGGGGAGAAATTTGGTTTAATGATAGATTCTTTTTTATTTGTTTGGTTTGTTTTTAGAGACAGGATTACTCTGTGTAACCCTGACTGTCCTGGAACTCACTCTATAGACCAGGCTGACCTTAAATTCAGAGATTTGCTGCTTCTGCCTCCCAACTGCTGAGATTAAAGGCATGTGTCATAATGGAAGATTCTTAGGCCTTGTCAATTTAATGTAATTATTGAAGCTATGGATGGAGCTGACTAGTATTTTCAAGGATTCAGAATCTGAACTATGACGTTCTTTGATTTATTTACTCAATCTGTGTTTATTAAGTGCCTAGCAAGGAAATGGACTACGATGGAATGCAAGGAAGGAAAGCCACTAGAGGAGCAAGAAAGTGGTGGGAAGACAGAAGGCAAGGGCTCCCACCATGCAGGAGGCACGAATGGAAGAGTGGAACAAACTGCTCATGGCTTGGGTGCAGGAGGTGATGCCTTCTAGTACCACGTTCCTAGCGCCTTGATAGATCTATGTAAAAAATTCCAATTTAATCTGAGACCTGTTCGAGTTTGCTGCCTTGAATGAGAAGTGGTATTTACTTGAAGCTCAAGTTATGAGAACATATATGGACGTAGCTAGCCTTTTTTTTTTGGGGGGGGTCAAGATGAGCACTCAGGAGGAAGCAATTCAGCTAAAATGCAGCTCCAAAGGCCCCAAAAACAAAACTTAGAATGTGATCATTCCGAAGGCTGGGGGTGTGGGGGTAAAGGAATAGGTTTAGAATGCTGGTAATTCCACACACAGTCTTTCAATGATGGGTCTTAGGTCAGCCTTTGAACAACAAAGTGTCTTTCAGGCAACTTGAATCAAAGAACACATTATTCCAGAGTTCCAGAAGTTTCCAAATTCTTAGTCATTTGCAAGGAAAACTTAGAATTCCAAGGGAAAATACACTTTGAACTTTGATGGCAAAAACAAACCATCATAGCCCTCAAAATGTCAAATGATACAGATGGAGCCATTTATTTAAAAAAAGTTTGCTAGTTCTATAATTGGGAGTTCAAAGCTTGCACTTTTGTGGACTTGCTTATACACACGGTCCAGGTAAATAACAGTACAGAGCAGGTATGCTAATGAAGCACACTTTGTGACTAAAAGCTAATTTTTTTCAAAAACTTCTTTTTGAATATAGCTAATATTGCGTGCTTACTATACTACTAGTATCTTAAATTAAGTTCCTATGTTAGCTTAAGAAAAGAAAACCCATGAAGTTACTGTACAGGAAATATTTACTTACTGCTATTGACAGTGGCGATCTGCCTGAGAAAAGCTTTCAGGGCAGGCAGTGGTGTCGTAGATTTCCCTTAAATCAAGGAGACAGTACACCAGGAGAAAGCATTACCTCCAGTTCAGAAGTCGTCAAGGACCATTCCATCTTCTTCCTAGGAGTCTCCATGCTCATGTCTTCTTCAGCTTTCCCTCTCATACTGCACATGAACATGGAAAAAGGAGATTCTCCACCCTACCCTTCTCATGGTTCCGGGGACCACCAGCAGGCCAGGGAGAGAGGGACGCTAACACTGTTGCTTGTTGGTGGCAGGGTAGGGTATGTGTGGAAGTGGGGTGTTTCGTTAGTTTTAATAGATTTACACAAGTGATGACACAGTCCCCACCTCCCTACAACTCATGTACTCTCAGCCAAGGGCTGAGGATTTATTTTTGGGAATTTTTTTTAATTTTTTCCCCGCTCTGGGGCCGTACCACCCAACTCCCAAATAAATACAGAGACTTATTCTTACTTATGAATACCTGGCCTTGGCTTGTTTCTACCCAGCTTTTTTAATTTAAATTATCCCATTTCTCTTTAACTACATTTCACCTCTGGCCTTTTTTCCTTTCTTTATAAATCTTTCTTTCCTCCTTACTCCATGGCTGGCTGGGTGGCTGGCCCCTGGCATCCTTTCCTTCTCTTTTCCTCTTCCTGAATATCTCCTATTTATACTCTCTGCATGCCAGCCCCGCCCATTTCTCTCTCCTACCTAGCTATTGGCCATTCATGTGTTATTAGACCAATCAGGTGTTTTTAGGCAGGCAGAATAACAGCTTTACAGAGTCAAATGCAACATAAAGAATGCAACACGTCTTTGCCTCATTAAACAAATATTCTACAGCATAAATGAATGTAACACATCTCCAATTAATATTCCACAAGAGTGTAGGTTGAGACAAAAATGCCAGCATATGTATCTTACTGTTCAATCTCTGTGAAGAGACGCCATGAACACTGCAGCTCTTATAACAGAAAACATTTAATTGGGGGCTTACTTGCAGTTTCAGAAGCTTAGGCCATTATCATCAAGGGAGGGAACATGGTGGCAACCAGGGAAGGCATGGTGTTGGAGAAGCAGCTGAGAGTTCCATATCCAGATCCACAGACAGCAGGCAGAGGGAGAAACACTAGGTCTAGCTTGGACTTTTGAAATCTCTTAGTCCACCCCCAGTGATATACTTCCTCCGGAAAGGCCACACCTCCTAATCCTTCTCAAGTATTGCCACTCTCTGATGACCAAGCATTCAAATTTATGAGCTGCAGGGATCATTCTTACTCAAACCACAACAGGTTAATTAGGTATCATTCAATAGAGGAAATGTTCACCAACTTACCTGCCCAATGAAGACCCTATAATGATTGATCTTGTAGACCTCTTTTTACTATTTAGATTCTACTATTCTGCGCCATTCACTTTTATTTTGGGATTCAGACATTGGTTGTTACTTACATCCAGTAAGGCCAGTAGGGAACACCATTTCCCTCTTGGAAGAATGAGCAAGATTTATGAACAGCTGCCTCCCAGAGGCATCTTATGAGCTATGACCAGCTCCTGCAGGGACATGGCCAGGATCAGGACAACACTGGAGATTCGTCTGTGTTGGATGATACTACGGTTTGCAGGCTTTCAACTCCCCTAAACCTCACTTTACAACTGAAAAACAAGCTTAACAATGCTGGGTCCTTCGGGGATGGATAACAAGGATTACATGGAAGACCTAATCCAATTTGGTGAGACATTTTTTACTAGATTTACCTAGAGTGTAAGTAAGAACTATGAAAAAGAAACTAGAAAAGTAAGACAGAGCCAAAAAATATATTTCAATGTTAGCATGTTAAGTTAAATAAGATTTTTGAGTCAAGCAGTGACTAGATGAAAGTTGTATTTTAGAATTAATTTAATACTGGTTAGCAGCATGGAGCTAGTGGGAGGTGAGTTCAGAGGGGCCTAGAACGGGCATATGACAGGAAACAAGGGCCAAGTTAGGGTAGAGGAGGTAGGTTTGGGAAGAAAGCAACCTGAGATCTATGAACGAAGCCTATACGTCCAAGTTGAGTGTGTATCAGACTAAAATAGTTGTCTCCCCTGGCAACATGCACTGTTCATCCCATCTCATTCACTCAGCAGATGTGCACTGGGTGCACCATGGGCCATCAGTCTTACAAGGTCCTGATAACTTAGTCAATGGCTCAGCTCTGCCGGGTTTTCCCTGCTGGGAGGATGGAATTTATATGTTTTTGGTGCCTTGACACTTTCTCACCTTCATTTAGTTAGTAACTGCTGATTTAATACCCTAAATCAGTGACTCCTTCCACATACCAGCACACTAGCACTGTCTCGGGAAGATTCCACAAGCCAGACTCCACACTTCAGACCTGTGAAAACACAAGGCTCCTTGGAGGCTTCTCGAATGACTCCACTGTGCTGATAAGTTAGGAAACCACCCCCAAGGATTTTTCGGCTCTCACTTCTCCCTCTGACTATCACACCAGTCCTTTCTCACTTAGATTACCACGCCAGCTTCCTGTTTGGTCACTCTGTGTCTAATCTTATCCCCCTAGTGTTTATCTTCATGGCAGCCTGGTGACTTCTCAGAAACAAATCTAAGCATGTCACACTGCTCTGCTTCCAGCTTTTCCAAGTCTGTTTTCCCCTTCCCCTAAGCACAGCATCCACCAGCAGCAGAACACAGATCCTGGGGTGAGTGCTGTGCAAAGATTGTTAGCATGTTTGTTCCTCCTGGGGGAGGAGTCAAAATACTGCCAAAGTACTCAGCTTTAGAGCTTGAAAAATACATCATCCTTTTTCCAACTCCCTTCTCTCACCTTGCTCTTGCCCATTCTGATACAAAGGTTTTTACTAAGGGGCTCAGTCCTTGAAACTGAATTCAGTGTTTCGATCTGACCCAGTTTCCCTAGTGTTATACTTATCTCCCCTTCTTACTTTTTAAACGGCATTACCCATGCTCTCTATAGTTTGTTTTTGTGCTTAGTTCTCTCTCCTCCTTCTGGAAGACCTCACTTGTTACCTTCTCCAATGCTCTCTTTTAGACTAAGATAAAGTTTTGAAAGCATCCATTAAGTCTCAAGTCAGGAATACCTCTAGGAAGCTTTCTAGTTCCTTAATCTACTGATTTGGGCTCTTTGTTCTCAAGTGTCTTGTATGTTTCTCTCTTTAATCTTGTTATTTTCTATTATAATTAACTGTTCTAATATCTCTCCATTTCATGTTCTTTAAATTTTCCAAATTTCTTTACTTTTTTTTAAAAAAAAGCTTTTAAGCTGGGCAGTGATGGCACACACCTTTAATCCCAGTACTCAGGAGGCAGAGGCAGGTGGATCTCTGT
>LOJH01037624.1:0-10234 GCA_001685095.1 Ellobius talpinus | reverse complement strand
TTGGAGCCTGTCCTGGAACTAGCTCTTGTAGCCCAGGCTAGCCTCGAACTCACATAGATCTGCCTGCCTCTGCCTCCCGAGTGCTGAGATTAAAGGCTTGTGCAACCACCGCCCGGTTTGAAAAATTATTTTTATACACAGTATATATATAATATAATATATATATATACACACACATACATTTTGTATATATTACAGGTTTTAATACATATTTATATATTACCCATACACACATATATATATTATTATATAATATAGGCAGTTTATTATATATTCTATATAAATATATTATAGACATATGTATTATATATATATTATTACTGCTTATATGTATATGAATTCAGAGCTAACCACTTGGTATTTCATACTCAATTAAAGAACTCATCCCTGGGGAGACAAATTGTCCTCCTTCAGCAATCATTAGTTGCCTATAGTCCTTTGTCTAGAGCAGGGACCTGGAAGAAATCCTCTTTCCGTGTTAGCCCATCTGTTGCTGTCAGTTTCAGGTCTTGTTTAGACAGCCATCCTGTTAAGGTACCATGGGTGCAACGTCCCTGTCATTTCTCACAGCAGACTTCCTGGTTCTCTGCTCCTACAATCTGTGTGCCCCCCGTGTTCAGCAGCAATGCTCCCTAAGCATTAGATGCAGGGGGTGTGGTGTAAATGTGTCCAGTGGGGCTGGGAAACATGATCAGCTGTTCTCTGCATTTCAACTAGTGTGGTCTTCCATAATGGCCTCCATTTGCTGTAAAGAGAGGCTTCTTTGATTAAGGGTGAGAACTTCACTTACCTGTGGGTGTATTAGCAAATATTAAGGATGCAGTTAGGAACTATTTTAAGCTAAAACTTTGTTGTTTGTTTGTTGAGATAGGTTTGTGTTATGTAGCTCAGTCTGCCCAATCACTCATAGTGGTTCTCCTGCCTCAACACCAATTGCTAGCATGAGCCATCACGTCCAAAACACAAATTCTTTTTCAGACCATTTGAATCATTGCAAGGTAGCTAATTTTTTTCCTTTCTTCTTGAAATAAAGAGAGCAAATATCATCAACTCGTCTTTCATAACAACTCTTCTAACATTTGAGAGCAGGAATGGTGTCTGTTTAACCATTCTTGCCCACTTTTTTCTAAGTATTTGTAATCTTGCTTCTAATTCCCATTACTCTAATGAAAACTAACTACTCTCTCAAAAAGACATTTAAAATCAGCACTTCACCAAACTGAAAAAAGGTATGATTTTTCTTAATATACATGACCTACATAAGTTAAACTAAGATGAAATAAAAAATTTAAACAGAGCCATAACCCCTAGTAAAATAAAAGGTGTAATAAAGACTCTTCCTAAAAAATAGTACAGGGCCAGATGCATTCAGTAGAGAATTCTCCTGGGCTTTCCAAAGGAATGCACACCAATATGCCTCAAAGTACTCTGAAAAATAGAAACTGAAGGAATAATTCCAAACTCCTCTTATAAAGTTACTTATTACTTCAACAGGGAAATCACACAAAGACTCAACAAGAAAGAAAATTATATGCCAATTTCCCTTATGAATGTAGCTGTTAAAATTTCTCAATAAAATACTTGCAAACTGCACTTAAGAGCACAAAGATTATCCACTGTAATCAAGTTGACTTCTTTCTAGAGATACAGGGATGGTTAAACATATATGAATCAATAAACAATCTACCACATAGAGACAAAACCACTTACTTACCTTAGTAGATACAAAAAAAGATCTTTGACAAAATTCAATACCCCTCTCTGATAAAAAGTCCTGGAGGAACTAGAGATATGAGGTTCAGATCTCAACTTCATAAATACAATATGCAAGAATCCTACATACAACAGTATTCTAAACAGAGGGAAACTCAGAAGCATTTGTAAAACAAACAAAAAGCCCCCAGAAACATGAAAAGAATGTGCAATCTTTCCATACCTATCAAATACAGTGCTTGAAGTCTTAGCTAGAGTGGTAAGAAAATTTGAAGACCTCAAAGGAATACAGATAGGAAAAGAAGAAGTCAAAGTATAGTTATTTTTTTTAGGTGATATGATTTTTATGCATAAAAACTTTAAAGCCTCCAGAAGGGAACTTACAAGGCTGATAAATACTTTCAGCAAAGTAGCAGAATACAAAATTGATGTGGCATTCTGCTCTGTATGCTGTCAATATGTGTTATTACCATTGGTTGATAAAGAAGTGGCTTTGGGCCTATGGCAGGGCAGAAAATAGGCAGGTGCAAAATCTGAGCAGAGATTATAGAGAGAAAGTAGGTGGAGTCAAAGGGATGCCACATAGCTGCCAAAAGGAGACAGATACCTTGGAACCTTATGGGTAAACCACAAGCCTCATGCTAAAATATAAAATAATAGCAATGAGTTAAGATGTAAAAGTTAGTTAATAAGAAGCCTAAACTATTGTTTCTATGTGATTATTCTGAGCAGCTAGGAAATGAAGTGCAGACTCAGCCTTGAAAATGGTGCACCACTCTGGGCCAACAACATACACATAAAACCTGAGAGAGCTTGGGGAGAAATATTAGACACAAAAGAACAGAGTTAAGAATGGCCTTTTGGTAGCACCATTTTCTTTGGTGGGTTCTATTTGCTAGAAGCAAGCAGAAGTGCAATTCTTTTAAGAGAAGTATTCCTGACTCAGCAAAAAACTGTGTGGCTCCTTTAAGAAGGCTTCCTGGTTCGTGCTAGATGCATGGACAGGCCTGGCTCTTTCAGGAAGCTGAGTACTTGAATGGGGTTTGTGGACAGCATGTTGCAAGTTACTTGGTGGCAGCATGGACCAACTGCTTTCGTGAGAATGGCTCCCTCCCGATGATCCCAGAGCTGGTGGTAAACTATCTCTGCCATATAGAAAGGCTGAGAGAGGCAGAGACAGCATCCAGGACCACTATGACAAAGTTGCTTACCATTTTAAAAGTGCTCTTGGTCAGAAAATGATTACAGATACACAACAAAGACAGATTCAGACAGAAATGAACCTCTAAACAGGACACAGTGTGTTTAAAAAAGTGTAAGTAGGATTGGGGAGAGAGAAAAAATGGTATAGATAGTTATAAAAAGAAATAATTCTAAAAAATGAAACCAAGTCTTTAAAGAGACAGAATACAGACAGTCATAGATTAAAAGAATAAAGAAAAATAAGCCATGTAACAAAGGAAAGTACACAGAAAGTCTGGATTATGTATATTATTGTGTTTTCTTTGAATTTCTTGACTGTGAATGAGCTAAGTACAGAGAGACATTTCATTGTATGGGCTGCTAAGCTAAACCAATATAAATGTTTTAAAGGTATCTTGACTTCAAAATTTGGGTCTAATGATATGTTGCTTTGAAAAAGAGGTTCTCCTTTTGTTTCCACAGAGGATAGAAAGCTGTGGCTTTCTTACCAGTTAATAAGGTTTGATTAAAGAAGACCCCCTGAAGCAATGGCCCAGATGATCCAACATCCATGACAGCTTCAGGACAGCTGGCTGAGATGGACCTACCACCCAGGATATCCCATAAAAGATCTGATTAACATCACCCCCAAGCAGCAGGAAGTAGTCTAGACAACAAAGCTCAAATTCCCTGAGTGATTGCTTATAAATTATTGTTTACATTTAAAGGGGATATAATATAGAGATGAACTCTTTGCATTGATATGGATCTTGGTTTATTGATATAAATTTAAGATCATTTTGCTATACATATATTTCTTCTGATTAAGTTATTGTGTTTGTGCAGCTCATTTAAAAATGTGATATATAATTAAGAAATACTTGTTAACAGATAGTCATCCATAATAGTCAAGCTTGTCATCATGTTGGTTAGGTTTTCTAGATTACAGAGATATATTTCAGAAGGATAGGTATTCTTCAAACCTTTCAAAGACTAACAGAATATGACATTTAAAATGTTTTAATAACAGGATTTTTCATGACAAAGAGATTCGTCTGCCCCTGGCAGCATCAATTACTTCAAGAGAATGGATGGGCATCAAAGAGGCTCCTTATGGAGTTTGTTATTCATTTGGGTAAGAACTGCTCATACTCTGGAATGCTTGATGGTACACTGTATGAACTGGATATGTAGGACCCACAGAAAAATGACTTATGAACTGGTCTAAAGGTGAGACAGTCTTACAGGGCTCCTGCTTCATGAAAGAGTCTGAAGGTATTCTGTAGGTTATAGAAGAAAGTGGCTGACAACCTGCCAATATAGGCAAAATTGTCTTTGAAATTTCCTAGTTCATGGAAAAGTCTTCCAGATACTATGGGTCTGTAGGCTGATGATGGATGAACCAATGTTGCAGGATAAATTTGGGTGACTCTCCATGCAGCAAGATGTCACTGTTAATTCTAGAGTTTTGGAACTTGCTTACAATGCGCTTCCTGTTTACTTAGGTAATATTATATCTTTCTGGAGTCTTTGATGATGTTAAAGAATAGATAGATAGCTATAATGATAGTTTTCCTTAGTTATTATAAAAGATAAATTAGATATAAAACTTTAGATTCACAAAGATAGGATAGATGATAGAATATTTTCCTTAATTTTTCAAATGTAAATGAACTAAATATTGTAACTATAATTCTTGCTTGGTAACTGTTTTGTTTTATCAAATTTTACTATGCTAAAGCTAAAACCTTCCTTTTTATTTAGACAGAAAATGGGAGATGATGTGGTGTTCCCCTCTGTATGGTGCAAATATGTTTTATTACCACTGGTAATAGGCTTTGGGCCTATGGCAGGGTAGAAAATATTTAGGCATGAAATCTGAACAGAGATATAGAGAGAAATTAGGCACAGTTAAAGGGACACTCAGGTAGCTGATGAAGGAGACAGACATTGGAATTTTACCTGGTAAGCAACAGCCTTGTGGTGATACACAGAATAATAGAAATGGGTTAATTTGAGATATAAGAGTTAGTTAATAGAAATCCTGAGCTGATAGGCTAAGAAGTGTTTTTAATTAATATAATCTCTGTGTGATTATTTCAGGTCTGCATGGCCAGGAAATGAATGAGCAGTCTCTGTTTACAGAAAATTAGTAACTTTTCTATAAACAAACAAACAAACAAACAAATAAATAAATAAATGATGAACATGTACTGAGAAAGGAAATGGGAAAATGATACCTTTCACAATGGTGTTAAAAATGCTTCAGAGAAAAACCTTAGCCAAACAAGTTAAAGACTTGTATAATAAAACATTTAAGCCATTGAAGAAAGAAATTGAAGAAGACATCAGCAGATGGAAAGCTGTTCCATATTCTTGGTTTAGGAATACTATACTAATACTATGAAAATGGCCATCCCACTAAAAGAAATCTAAAGATTCAATGCAGTTCCTATTTAAAAAATTACACAATTCTATAAATTGAAAAAATCTTAAATTTCGAATGGAAACACAAAAAAACCCAGATATGCAAAAACAATTTTGAAAAATAAAGAACTTCAGGAGATATTGTCATTCCAGATGTTTTTGTTATGCCCAAAACTGTAGTAATAAAAATTAACATGGTATTTTAGCATTAAGGACAGACATGTTGATCAATGGAATAGAAATGAAGATCAGTGTTGTGGGACAATGGTTCGTACCCTGTCAATTTTATTTTAATAAAATGCTGATTGGCCATTAGCCAGGCAGGAAGTTTAGGTGGGACAACCAGGCAAAACGTAGAGGCAGGGTAACAGGAACAGGAGAATTTTGGAAAGAGAAAAGCTTGGTCCGCAGTTGTGACCCAGACACAGAATTAAGATGTGACTGCCTCACTGAATAAGGTACTGAGCCATGTGGCTAGCATAGACAAGAATAATGGGCTAATATAAGCTATAAGAGTTAATAAGAAGCCTGAGCTAATGGGACAATCAGTTTATAACTAATGTAGACCTCTATGTGATTTCTTTGGGACTTAACAATTGCAGGAACCAGGCAGGACAGAAATCCCAGCAACATATCAGGACATAATTTCACCCACCTATAGATACTTGATTTTTCTTATAAAGAAACCCCAAATACATACTGATGAAAATAAAGCCTCTATACACAAAACTCAACTCCATATGGATCAAGGACATGATACTCTGAATCTTATTAGAAGAGAGAGTACAAGGAATACTCTTGAACTCATTGGAACAGGAAAGAACTTCCCAAACAAGGCACTGATATTACTGACAATAAGACCAATAAATAATAATTGTGACATCATGAAGCTAAAAAGCTCTGTACAGCAAAAGGCACCTTTAGACAAAGCAGCAACCTATACAGTGGAGAAACATCTTTACCAATTATATATCTGATAGAGGATTACTATAAACAATTAGTATCCAGGTAAAAAATATCTGGATCTCAAGAAAATGACCTAATTTAAAAAATGGTTATAGAACTAAACAGAGGACTCACAAGATAAAGCACAAATGACTGAGGAATACATCAAAATGTTCAACAATCATAAACATTAGGAAATGCAAACTAAAAATACTTTGAGGTTTTTGTCTTACTTAAGTAGAATGTGGTGTGGGAAAGCATTCTGTATATATGTTATTTTTTTATTAGTTAATGATCAAAACTATTTTGGCCAGTGGCTTAGCAGAATAGAACTAGGTGGGAAAACTAAACTGAATTCTGGGAGAAAGAAGGTGAAGTCAGAGAGATGCCATGTAGCCAGTGCAGGAGACAGATGCACTGGAACCATGCAGGTAAATCATAAGCCTTGTGGTAAAATATAAAATAATGGAAATGGGTTAATTTAAGATGTAAGGGCTAGCCAATGAGAAGCTATAGCTAATAGGACAAGCAGTGATTTAATTAATATAGTTAATGTGTGGTTATTTTAAGTCTGGGCAGCTGGGAATGAACGAGCAGCCTCCGCCAACAAGAATGGTCAAGTCAAATAAAGCAAATAACAGCATGCATTGGAGAGGATGTGGGGGAAGGGCAGCATTTACTTACTGATGGTGAGCATGTGAACTGGTGAAGCTACTGGGGAAGTTAGTATAGAGGTTACTCAAAATGGTGAAAACCAAGCTGTGACAGGTTTCAGCTATACTACTATTAAGCATATAGTCAAAGAATTCTATACTTACTACAGAGATACTTGTTGATTCATGGTCATTGCTGTTCTATCAATAAAAGCTAGAAATTGGAAACAGCATAGATGATTAGATAATGAAGCTATAGTATATTTGCACAGTAGAATATTAGTAAGAGTGAAGCAATTAGAAAATTTGCAAGTAAATGATGGCTTTTGAAAGACTCATTTTGAGTGAGGTAACCCAGACCCCAAAAGACAAATATTAAATATTTTCTTTTATATGTGAATATCATCTTTTAAGATTTATATATGTGTGTTTTATTTATAATAACCAAGGAAGGAGAAATTATAACAGGAAGGCTGAATGGGGATGGAAGGTCATTAGAGAGGAGGGAATTCAGGGAAAGACATGGCACAAAATGTCTTTTGAAAAGCCACATGGAATCCTATTATTGCAAAAGTTTCCAAATACACACACACACACTCACACACACACACACACTGAATTTAAATAGTTACCACATAATGGGGGAGACAATGCTCCAGCTTGGCATCATATCCTACCAAATAAAACTACAAGTAAAAGAATGAATTACAATTTTATGAGTTATTAGCCAAAGTGGTTTTGTAGATGCCCAAATACTGTGGGGTATTAGAATGTTATTGGCTTCCCTTGAGAACTTTATAGTAAGATTCTATGGCTGAGGATAACACATATTTATATAACAGAGAAAATGAGCTGATACAAGACTAGAACCTTTGTCTTTTTTGACTAGTGTGCATCCTGCTGGAAGTTACTATATATACGTATTACTGGGGTATAAAATTAATCACAAATCTTACCCAGTCATGAGCCCTGTGAGCTACACTAATTTCTGTCTCTAAGATATGCTCATTGGTACAATAGTGGCACAAATGTTATGGGACTAACCAATTGCTCTTTAAACTTAGATTTAGTGACTACTCCATGAGGTAGAAATCATGTCTGACACTGCTAATGAGGCCAAGACACTAGATAGGTAATAAGTCTTAGGATAAGCCTACTAATATTGTTCTTCTAAATGAACACAGGAAGAAAATGATTTCTAATGAAATATTACTGCACCCATAAATCAGTATAAATCCTCACAATACAAACTTCTTGCAGTAAACACTAATTAACACAGAGGCCCTTAATGGGACAATGTTTAGACAGTGAGACACTTTGGAGCACTCAGCATAAAATGGAATTTCTTTATAAAAAGCCCTCCTTCCAAGACTAAGAGATATATTCAGAATAGGGGCAGAAAGATTGTGAGAGCTACTGGTGGTAGATGACTCCAAGGAAACCTCATCTTCCAGACACAACAGGACTGATGCGCATGTGAACTCAGAGAGACTGTGACAGCATACACAAGATCTACATGAGTTCAAGGGAGACAATAAAAAATAATAAACCCATTCTCCCATAAATTATATTTATCAGCTTATTATATGCCAGGAATGGGAAAAGAAACTAGGACAGTTTTCACTAGACACTTTTCCTTTCTGCATTTATTATTTTATCCAATGATGATATCATAGCTCAATATTTAAGATTAATATTTATTTCATCACATAGAAACTTTGTTTTTATCTACAAATCTCACTGCTTTTTTCCCCACTATGTTCTCATTATAGGATGGATCCACCATATTTACACATTGTAACTTACTCCTACTGTAAAGTCAACTTTTAGGAGGGCATGGGAGCCGAGTCTTCCTGAGTGCATCAGTGCCCTTGAGAGAGATCCACTCAATACTTCCTGCTATCTGGTGGCTCAGTGAGATGACACTTGTCTGAATCAGTTCACTGTGAAGCAAGACCTCATTTGTGACACTTTTGGCCCCTTAACTTTGTGCCTTGTTTCTAAGAGAAAGATATATCACTTCCCATTTAACTTATGGTACTCTGTTTTGCAGTCTAAATGGGTTAAAACAGCCCCTACCCTTTCTAGTTTTATGGTCATTTTAGGTTAGTAGTTTCAAATTTTTCTGAAAGCAGAAAATCCATGTATCTGTGAGTAATTCAAACAAAATACTGCAAGACATAGACTCTTAGTTACTTCTTATTTGTGTAGAGATATATTCAAATCCTCCATTCGAGGAGAGGGCTGTGATCTGTGAGTCTACCCCTAAATAAATAACCCTTTATTATACCCAATTCTGAGCTAGTGTGGGATTTCTTTAAAGCATCTGTCTTTATCTGGCACCCATGTGGATCTGAACTCCACACCTACCTAAAAAGGCCTGGTCTAAAAAGGCCTAAACAGTCCACAGCCCAGAAAGTCTCCCACAACCACCTGCTTGGCTTGCTTTCACCTACTAAGTGTTTTTTTAAATGCCCATTACAGCAGAGCTACATGTGTACCATGACTTGGAAATTTCCCAAGCTTTCACCCCCCCACTACTGCATTTCCTACTGTACGGTGACTTGCACAGCTTCTGGTTTGTGCTCCCTTCTCCCGAGTTTGGGCTCCTTGTTCCATGTGTGGAATTGATTTAATTGCTTTTAATTTGTCAAACAAAGCATATTTGTCAGTATTTAACCAGCACCAAGACAGAAAACCTAAGCACCACAGGTCTGTTCATGGCATCACTGGTTATGCCACTGGTTGTGACTCTGCAACTATGACACCTGCTGAACAATAAAGATTATTACACCTTAAACAATTTACTGGACCTCATAACATAGGTAAATATTTTATTAATTAATAAATGAATAAACTTGAAAGATATATAATTGCAGACAATATTTCCATAGAGAATTTTAGTAATAGTTTTTCTAATACTATGGATTGAATTCTTCAAGGCTTATATGGTTATTGTGATACATTCATTTATTGGATACTGGGACTCTGTTTTTCTTCATAGTATATCCTTAAGAAAATGGTTAGATAACAGAGCCAAGAATGAGGCACTTTTAGAAATAATACAGTCTTTACAGACTAATAATGAACAGCTAGCAGGATTAATACCATCAAAAATCAAAAGTTACCTGAAAAATTAATACTATCGAAAATGATAACATCAATTTTATGAACAATATTCAATCCATGTCAAAGGGTACTGAGAAATTATCTGAAAGTATTCATACTGTTGAATTTGACAATCAATATTTGTTAAAAATTTATGATAGGTTAGCAGATAGAGTATCTCTCCAGGAAGGCAATCTGCACACTAT
>LOJH01037623.1:0-15223 GCA_001685095.1 Ellobius talpinus | reverse complement strand
TCCTGAGTAAATTGGGAGCATGGGGACCATAGGAGAGGGCAGATGAAGGAAGGGGAGCAGAGAAAAATATATAGCTCGATACAAATTGATAAAAAAATTAAAAAATATATAGATCACTTGTCTGTGTGGTGCTTGCAGCTGTAACCCGCCCTTGTGCGTGCCAGGCAGTGCTCCACCACTCAGCTGCCCTCCCCTTGTGCGTGCCAGGCAGTGCTCCACTGCTTAGCTGCCCTCCCCTTGTGCGTGCCAGGCAGTGCTCCACCGCTCAGCTGCCCTCCCCTTGTGCATGCCAGGCAGTGCTCCACTGCTCAGCTGCCCTCCCCGCCTTTAAACCCAGAATTTTAAAGCGACCTGCAAAGGAGCAAGTGTAAAAGCTTCCTAGCCATGCAGCCAGGCCCTCCCTACAAGGAGGTGCTGCGAGCCCTGGGGAGTCAGCTCTCATCCTCTGACCTATGTTCCAGGGGGTAGAAAGCAGCCCAGAAAACTAGTTATAGAAGTTTTCAAACAAGCATGCCATGAAGAAGAGACAAAATTGTAAGGATTATGAGCAGGCATGGTAGCACATGCCTGAAGGCCTAGCACTCAAGAGGTGGAGGTGGGGAGTTCAAGTTCAAGGCCAGCTTGGTAGGTTTGCGCAGAAAATACTGCCAAAAGCGGGGGCTGAGGAGATGGCTTAGTAGGTAAAAGACCTGCCAAACAAGCATGAGGACCAAAGTTTGGATCTCTAGCATCCATGTAAGAGACAAGTGCCAACCACATCTCAACCCCTAGCGCTTGGTGGGGATTGACGCGAGGGGATCTTTGGAGCTCACTGGCCAGTCATCTTAGCCAATCGATGAGCTCTGGGTTCAGTGAGAAATCCTGCCTCAAAAGACAAGGTGGAAAATGATAACAGAAAATGCCTTTGGCTTCCACAGGCACCACCATGCATGCATGCATGCAAGGACATGAGCATGCCGCACACGCACGCGTGCACACACACACACAAGCAAACAGAGTTCCAAGAGACACATTTACTTCCTGTTCTACCATGAGGAAGCCTAAGGATGGGCAGATCTGGCTGACCCTGGTATAAAGGAAGGGCTAACAGACAGGCAAGGCCAGAGAGCTCCTGGGACAAGGCTAAGGGCTGCTTTTGCAGAAGAACAGGGTCCAGGAAGACAGCCCAGTCCACGTTAGTGTGTTCTGCTGAGGAAAGCCAGGGAGGGAGGAAGCGGGAGCAATTCCAGTAGAAGGGTGTGCTTGAGTGCCTCAGAGATGGGCGCGGGGAGTGGGGGGAGCTGGGAAAGGAGGACGACTTCCCGCAGAGGGCCAATGGCTGAGGAGAGGGAAGAAGGCTCACGGCTATCTGAGCTGGAGCTGGAGACCCGGGGTGAGAAGGAGGGCAATGAAGGAGACGGGAGGTAACAAGAGACAAGAGACGGGAGGTAACAAGTGGCTGCCTTCTCTGACAGGATGAGGACAGGAGCCAGTGTCTGGTGAGAAACCAGGTGAGGGGAGGTTCCTGTAGTGACAGCCAGCACTGGTGTGATGGGAGCACAGGGGGCTGACAGAGCCGAGCTGCTGGGCCTGCAGGAGCACCTCCACTCCGAGAAGTCAGAGGATGGGGAAACAGCGTCCAGAGGAGCAGCTGAGTGAAGGCCTCAAGGAGCTGGGCCTTCAGAGTTGGAGTGGGAAGAAGTGGAGAGAACAGGATGCTAGCCACAGTGGGGACGGGAAGGGCTCTGTGAAGGAGGGGCCCTTCAAAGAGAAAGAGTAGGAAGTGATGGTAGGGACAGAGGTGACTTTAGAGAAGGTAAAGATGGGAGCACTCAGGGGCACAGGTGCCATGACAATCTCATCCCGAAGAGCCTCGGTGTGCACAGCGTTGACACACACTACCTTAGGGATGGCTGCAGCAAGCCTCTTGACTGAAGCGTGCAGTCAAACCGCAGCCTCCCAGACTTCCACCATGTGTTCTGGGTTGTTTTATGAACCACAGTCTGTGTCCTGTGTCTCTGCATGTGGATGTGAGTTCCCACTTTGTGATCAGCCATCAGAACCTACCAGAGCCATACTGTGGAAACAAGCCTGGAATCTGCCTCTCAGGAAGGAGGCAGAGACTGACAACAGAACAGGATTTTGTGATGGCTGGGAGCTTCACCTGGTAACCTTAGAAGCACAAGGTCCCAAAGGCTGGCTCCAGCTCCTATGCCCAGGCAATCTAGGTAATCAGTATGAAGTGTGATCTGGGTGATCTGTATGAGGCGTGAACTGGGTAATCCATATGAGGTGTGAATGGAGTAATCTGTATGAGGTGTGAACTGGGTGATCGGTATGAGGGTGTGAACTGGGTGGTCGGCATGAGGGTGTGAACTGGGTGGTCGGCATGAGGGTGTGAACTGGGTGGTCAGCATGAGGGTGTGAACTGGGTGATCAGCATGAGGGTGTGAACTGGGTAGGAGATGGAAGCTCTTCAGGTAACTTCAGGAATATGCAAGGTTTGAAGTTTCATGTTTTGGCTGTTTGAGAGCAATGGCCCCAGATCTGGAAACTGTTTTCTGGTCTCCAAAAGATGCCCACAAAGGCACAAGGTCAGGTCTTCTGACTAAGGATGGTTACAGAGAGATTCCACACCCATACTCAAGGCCACAGCCACCCCCTACATCCTTCGGGGCAGGCACCAGGTGGGGTAGAGCATACTGCCTACTCTCCTCTCGGATGCCAGAGTCTCAACCATCAATCAGCTCCATGAACACACTAGGCAGTGGCTCCCACGTCTATGGCTCCGAGAACTGGCAGCAGGTAAGAGCCAGCACGTTCTTTATCTCATTGTCTACTGCTGCCATCATTTCAGAAAAGACTGCATATTTTACCTGCCCCCTCCAATTTAGAAAATGTGGTTTCAACAAACATTCTTTCAGACTAAACATGAATTGCTCTGTGAAAATGTCCTACAACCATTCTTGTCTCATCTTTCCTCCTACTGGTGACAGCGTTACAGCCATACTCAGAGCCACTTACAAATGACAACAGATTAAAAAGCCTGACAGAAAGTGGAGGAGTCAGAGGGTGGAGCATGATTAAAATATAGGGCATACACCAAAATTCCCAACAAACAAACAAATACAGAATAAAGATAATAGGGCTGGAAAGATGGCTCAGCAGGCAAAGGTGGCTGTGGCCAAGCCTGACCGCTCAAGTTTGATCCCTGGGATCCGCATGATGGGGGCGAGACCTGCCCTGCAGGCTATCTTCTGACCCCACACAGTTTTGGCAGAAAAGAAAAATAGTGCCCAGATTATAGAAAGTAGCACATGAAGCCTGGTGGTGGTGATACACGCCTTTAATCCCAGCACTCGGGAGGCAGAAACAAATGGATCTCTGTGAGTTCGAGGCCAGCCTGGACTACAGACTGAGTTCCAGGATAGTCAGGGCTACACAGAGAAACCCTGTCTTGAAAAGCAAACAAACAGAAAGAAAATAATAAATGAGAATGAAATCACAATAGAGGACTAGACAGATAGTTGAGCAGTTTGGAGCACTAGACCATTGGTTGCCAGCACCCACAAGGTGGCTCATAATCACTCAACTCCAGTTCTGGGACATCTGATGTCCTCTTCTGACCTCTAAGGGCACCAGATACACCACACTGCACAGAAATAAATGCAGGCAAATGCTCAAATACATAAAATAATAAAATAAACCTAAAAATATTAAAATCACAACATATTCATGGATCCTTACAGCCCCAGCATTATATAATTCTCCATTTGCTAGTTTAAACCTGCCCCACCCAGGCCACCCTCCACAGAGGAAAGTTTTTCTGACAGGTAGGGTTAGCGACACCCAGGGACACCTGTCATTTAAGCGTCAGTAGCTTCAGAAAGATCATTTGAAATAACCACAGCAGTGTGAATGAGGCGAGGGCCATCCCTACAGGGAAATGGCTTGGGATCAATAGGTGTCTATGCACATAACTTTTCCATACAGGGAAGGATCTACATTATTGATTTTACTTTTAAAATATTCAGAAGCTTGTTCTCTAAAAGTACAAAAAGAAAAAAAAATCAGGACAGGACATGATAGACTCCAGGCTTTCTCAGCGGAGCAGAGGAGCAGATAGGTCAGGAAGAAGGCCCAGCCAGATACGGGGGAACACCACTATAATCCCAATACTCGGGAGGCAGAGACAGCAAGACTATAAGTTCAAGGCCAGCCAGGGCTACATACAAGGCCCTGTCTAAAAATAATTCTTACTAGTTTTTAAAAGGCTCTGGAAGGAGGCATAGTAGTGCCAAGCAAGGATGGCTGCCTGAGAAAGAACTCAGGCACAGGATTCCCACCCCTTCCTCTGGATGACGTGTTAGCTGACTTCTAAGAGCCTACGCACGCTAGTCAGCTCCCACCTCTGGCCTCAGCGTCAGAAGCCATGCTGTCTCGGTCCGTGTGGCCCAGTAACACACAGAGTAGATAACCTTGGGCGATTAGTGGACGACTGAGGCAGCCCGAAGACTTCTCCCACACTAGCCAGCACCCGCGGGCCCGTTCATTCTCAGGCTAGGTCTGGCTATGCTTCTTCGTTTTAGGTTGCCATCACAACACACCCAGGGGGGCTTGCCATCAGGACATGGCTCAGTTGGTAGGGTGCTTGCCTGACATGGACAAAGATTCTCGTAAGGCCTGGCACACTCCTGCAAACCCAGCACTCAGGAGGCATAGGCAGTTCACGGTCATACTCAACTATGTAACATGCTTAAGGCCAGCCTGGGCTGGATGAGAACTTGTGAAAGAAAAAAGGGGGGGGTCGGGATGGAAAGATGGCAAGGGTAACTGGATGCTAAGAGCACAAACGTGGGTGGTTCTTGGCCATGCCACTCAGAGACACCTGTGCTCCGTGTGTGACTCTGGAGCAGGCGTGCTCACTAGGCATGGTTTCCTATGTGTTGGCTGCACACAGAAGCCTGGGGTTCTGCAAGTTCACTTCAGAATGTATACTTTTAAAAAACTGGTGACCAAATATTAATTGTACACATTTTCATCCTCTGGTGGACCCTTTGCCTGGGTGCTTACATCATACTAGAGCCAAGCTAAGCGGCAGTGGTTAGGCCTCACTTCTGCACCCGCGGGAGCTTGTCAGAAACGAAGACCATCGGGATCTGCATTTACCAAAACCCTGCATGACTTGGAGCAGTAGTCTGAGCCCTGAGCACAACAGAGACAGGCCAGGCATGGCCACTGCAGGTTAAACAGCAGTGCTACTGTGAGAATATTCAGGGTCGCTCAACTGCAGCCAAGGAACACAGAGGTCAGTCACCCAGGACCAGAGGCTCAGGTGTGCTTAAGGCAGAGCAGGCCTTTACTATACTGGACAAGTGGGGTTGATCACATGCTTAGTTTTAAAGACTAATCTGAAAGAGTAAACCTATTTTAGGGCAAAAATTATCTTTGAAATCTGTACTAGAAGCTTTTAAAAGTAGGACTGGAATGGTTGAAAAAGAAAAAAGGCGAAGAGAGCATGAATTCGCACATGAAATGAGCAAGAAGAGTAAGAAAGCCCCTGTCCACTGTGCCCCAGAGACAGGGCTGGGAATTCTGTTCATCTCTTGAGACTGGTCACACCCACAAGTGCTGGGAAGGGCAGGGCAGGGCAGGGCAGGGCACTCTTCTCATTGGCTTATTTAGATCTGCTACTCCTCAAGAGGACCAGCAGCACCACAAAGACAGTGATCTGGCTCCTCTTGCCTTTGAGGAGGAAAGCCATGTCCAGCAGTTACAATTACTGTACACACACAGTCAACTTGTGAGATTTATTCTGTTGCCTGTAGGCACACCATATGCATGGCCCCTGGAACTGGGGCTGCCATGTGGGTGCTGCTGGGAACCAAACTTGGGTCCTCTGCAAGAGCAGCCAGTGCTCTAACTGCTGAGCCATCTCTCCATCTTGACAGCTGTATATGCTTCTTTACTACATAATGCTCCCTCATGTTATCAACTCAAACTTGGCCATCTCTTAGACATGCAAGCAATTTCTACCATTTTACAATGAATTCGCTGTTTGTTTTCATGGACAGTACTGTAAACGGCTTTTATGAGACTGTCAGTTTAGGGACTATAGTCTATTTATAACCCCCTTTCTGTTTATTTGTCATTTATTTTTTATTTTAAAAATGACATTATTTGCCGGGCAGTGGCGGTGGAGGCCTTTAATCCCAGCATGCAGGAGACCGAGGCAGGCGGATCTCTGAGTTTGAGGTCAACTTGGTCTATGGAGCGTGTTTCAGGACAGCCAGGGTTACATACAGAGAAACCCTGCCTTGGAAAACAAAACAAATTATATTATTTATGAATTTACTTGGGGAAAATGCTTCCTGTCATATGCAGAAGCAAATAAAGCTACAATGTGAACAGAGGAGAATGGGGAAGGAGGCCAGCGGGCTGAGGAGAGGCTCCCTGAAGATGGAAACAGCCGAAACATGCACATTCACGAGCAGGAATGCTGTGAGGTCCATCACTCTGGACAAATAATTGAGATGGCAATTTGGGTTTGGTTTTGGTTTTGGTGTTTTGAGAGAGGGTTTCTCTGTAGCTTTGGAGTCTTGCCCTGGAACCAGGCCTCAAACTCACAGAAATCCGCCTCCCGAGTGCTGGGCTTAAAGGCGTGAGCCACCGCCGCCTGGCTTGAGATAACAATTTGTAACAAAGAATAAATAGAGAAGCTGGGAAAGTGGCTCAGTGGGTAAAGAGCATGCCAGCAGACATATGAACCTGGATTTGACCCCCAACCCAGCAGAAGTCAGGTGCAGCTATACATATCTGTAACCCGCAATGTGTGGGACAATACAGCGGAGGATCCCCTGAGCTCTGTGTGTAAGTTTCTGTGGAAGAAAAGTGAAATTTCATTTTCTTCTACACAAACTAGAATATATTATATTCACTGATATTTTCAATTACTTATTTATTACATAATTATATACATAAAAGTATATAATGCTACTTCAAGTTGGAAACTAAAAGTTTAATTACATATTTCAAAGACTTTTTTCTTTTTTAAAAAGGCAAGGGCTCACACAATTCAGGCTGGCCTCAAACTCAATATGTAGCCAAGGATGACCTTAGGACTTCTGATCCTCCTGCCTCTACTTATTCAATACGTGGATTACAGGTTTGCACCACCACACTCTCCTAAGCAGTGCTGGAGGTCAAACCCGGTGCTTTAGCATGAAGATGGGCATCCTACCAATGGGTGCATACTAGCACACAACTGTGCAGTATTTTATTCCTAACTTCATCATCTACCTAGGTAGTTTTATGAAACTTGTCTTTTTATATTTACTGTATTATATGCTAGCACACAGTATATATAAATGTACTATACACGAAGACCCAGTATATATTACTGCACTATACGCTAGGACCCAGTATATATCACTGCACTATACGCTAGGACCCAGTATATATTACTGCACTATACGCTAGCACACAGTCTATATTACTGCACTATACGCTAGGACCCAGTATATATTACTGTACTATACGCTAGCACACAGTATATATCACTGCACTGTATGCTAGGACACAGTATATATTACTATGATATATGATCCCTTTTATGAATCACATATCAATTGTGGTGATTCATGTCTGTATTCCCAATACTCGGGTGGAAAAGACAGGAGGGTCAAGAGTTCAAGGTCATCCTTGCCTACATAGCAAGTACGAGGCCAGCCTGACAGTACACAATATCCTGCCCCAGAAAAGCAAAACTAACCCTCCAAAAAGAATATTTCTCTAGCTTTTATGTTTGGTTCTCTCTAAGTCTTAATTTTGTTTTGCAGGTTATATAATTTTAAATTACTGTCTCAGTGTTCTTGGTGTGCTCGTGGGAAAACACTGCCATCATAATTACTTGCCTTGGAGAGCCGAAAAGTGGCCCAGAGGTAAAGTCACCTGCCATCACACCTGAGAGCTATCGTGGGATTTTGAAACCAACATGGTGGAAGAGAACAGGACCCCCCCCAGGCTATCCTCTGATGTCTACAAGCTCACCATGGCATGCACGCATGTACGGTTGTGCAAGCAGATGTGTGCTTATGGAGGCTAGAGAACAACCTTAGGTGGCAGTGTTCTTTAAGCTATGTCTCTCCTTGGCCTGGGGCTCACGGATTAGGCTGGGCTGACTGGTCAAAGTGCCCTAGGGACCCAGCTGGTCTCCCCACCCCACCCCCGCCCTGGTGCTGGGATTACACACGCACTGCCATGTGCTCAACTCTGTACTTGGGTTCTGGGGAGGAACTCAGGTCCTCACTCGCTAGGCAAGCACTCTGCCACGTGTCTACTTTTAGATGCGGGTTACTAGAAGTTATTTAAGACAAGTAGAGCCGATATAGATTTCATTGTGACTTATTGTGCTCTTATTGCCCTTATCATCTCACTTAATAAAATTCATTAACATTTTAAAAGTCTACTTTTTAAAATAAAACTTGAAGTTTTGCTTTTATTCATACATAGTTTATATTTTGTTATATGTGACAAATATTCTTTCAGTTAGGCTCATTTAAATCATTTCTTTGAATAAACTTAATTTTATTTAATATGGGATTTAAAGTAAAAGATTTAAATGACAGACAAGGGAGACAGGTCAGCTGGCAGCATGCTTGCCAAGGATGCACAGCCCTGGGTGTGGCTTTAGCCATGCAAACCAGGTGTGGTGGCACAAACATATAATCCCAGGACTGTGGATGCAAAGGCAAAAGATCAGAAGTTCAAGCTCAGGGAAGACGACTTTGAAGGTTGAACACTTGCTGCCCAACCATGAAGACCACAGAAACCCACCCTGTCGTCTGGGTGCGGCAGCCCACCTCTACCTCCAGCCTCAGAAGGCAGACACGGAGCCAGCTGGCCAGCGAGACTAGACTAGCCATATGTGCAAGAGCCCTGCTGCAGTGGCTAAGGAAGAACAATAGGATTCCCAACATGAACTTGGGCCTCCACAAGCATGTCCATATGTGTGCACAGGCAAAAAGTGTGCATACCATACACACATGTGAAAAAAGGCCAAGGCCACCTTCAGTTACATAGGAAGCTTGAAGTCAGCCTAGGCTACACAGAGCCTGTTCCAAATAATATTCAAATGATGTGCCTCTACAGTGTAATTCTAGCTTCCAAATCGATTACTTGAGAAGTTTTCCTAGAGTTGCAGAAGGAAATCCTGCTGCACCCAGGCAGGCAGAGAAGGCAGGCAGTGCTGCCTTTCTCTGACTGCATGAAATGCAGAGAGCATGCTCCATAAGCTGGCATGAGTTGTGCTGGGGTGGTGGCATTTTAGGGTGGAATGTGCTTAGCAAAAGATGACGGCTATGCCAGATTGACCGAGGGTGGCATGGTATTTTGTCCTGTTATTCTCTGGTACCTCGGATAATTGGCTAGTTTGCAAGAACATGGCTTTTGCCAACATCTGCAACTTAAGTACCCCCATAGGCCTGTTCACCAGCCACACATATTACTTATAAAACCCATGACACATCAGCTCAAAAAACAAGCTACAGTATCTAACATGCAGAGGTATTCAGACAGAGGTAGATGTGTCTAAATGGCCTATCAAACATGTACCAAATGATTTCCTGATACATAAAAAGGGAGGATAGCTTCTTTTTCAAAAAAAATGTTAATTTTCTATTTGTTTGAGACAGAGTCTCATGTATCCCAGGTTGGCCCTCAACTTGCTATGTAACTCAGGATGAGCTTTATCCTGATCCTCGTTGCCCCACCTCCCTGCTGCTGACAGTATACAGCACCATGCCTGGCTTCTGTGCTGCTGGGGATTGAATTCAGGGGCTTGGACACTCTGGTCACTGAGTCACATCCCAGCTCCTCCATAAAACTTTTAAAAGATGTATTTGTCTTATATATATGAATGCTTTGTCTTCATGTATGTGCATGCACCAAATGCATGCCTGATGCCTGAAGAGATCAGAAGAAGGCATTGACTCCCCAGTGACTGGAATTACAAATGTTTGGGAGCCACCATGTGAGCGTTGGGAACTGAAGCCAGGTCCTCTACGAAAGCAGCAAGTGCTCTAAACTTACTGAGCCATCCCTCCAGCCCCCAAATTCCTATAAAGCTTGTTTTAATAATTCATGGTTTGGGGCTTATGAGATGACTCTGTAAAGGCACCTGCTGAGCAAGTCTGGTGGCCCGAGTCCTTAACTTCTTATAAAAGTGGAAGGAGAAGCAGACCCCAAAAGTTATCTTTGGCCAAGGGGTGGTGGCTCACACCTTTAACCCCAGCACTAGGGAGGCAGAGGCAAGTGGATCTCTGTGAGTTCAAAGCCAGCCTGGTCTACAAGAGCTAGTTCCATCCAGGACAGACTCCAAAGCTACAGAGAAAGCCTGTCTTGAAAACAAAACGAAAGTTATATTTGACCTCCACATGTGCATCCCTCATCACTAACACACATCGAGACAATTTTTTTTTTTTTTTAGGGGAGGCACTGAGACAGAGTTTCCCTGTTACAGCCTTGGCTGTCCTGAACGCACTCTGTAGACCAGGCTGGCCTTGAACTCAGAGATACACCTGCCTCTGCCTTCTGAGTGCTGGGATTAGAAGCATATGCCACCACCACCTGGCAACAATAATTTCCTTTTTAAGAACTGACACAAAATTTTAAAAAAATCTTTAAGAAATACTAATTGGACCTGGAAAGATGGCTCAGTGGTTAGGGGCAGGCACTGCTCTTTCTGAGGACCCAAGTGCAGTCCCCAGCTCCCTGATCCACAGCTCACAACCACCAGTAACTCCAGCTCAGGGATTCAATACCCTCGCTGCTCTCGCAGGAGCCCTGGATTTAGTTCCCAGCTCCCGCATGGTAGCTCACAAGCCCTGCAAACAGTTTCAGATCTGAGGCCCTCTTCTGACTTCTGTAGGCATCAGGCACACGTGGTCCACAACATACATGCAGGCAAGACACTGACACAAAACAAAAATCAATCTTTAAAAAGGTGTCTGAGACAGCCTATGAGGTGGTGGCTGTAGAAGATATCCCAGGAGTCACTCGTTCTAGACACTAGCAGAATCACGTGACCACACACCTGTCTGAGTTCCTGACACCTACACTGTAGGGAGCAACTTTCTTCGGCCACTGAAATAACTGGGTTCTTGCTGAGCTCATGTACATTTTAGGGCCTGCCAAGTACTAATTATGCTCTTCTGACACCTCCACTTTATAAGGTGGAAGCATCTATGGAAACTGAGGAGCCTTAAACTGTTAGTGTCCTTGTACAAAACGAGCCTAGACTTCCTGGAAAAGCGACTTGCTCCTGAAGAGGCACAAAAAGCCCACAAATCTAGGGTTTACTCAGGGTAGCCCAGGGTGGTGCCTGCTATAGGCAACTGTGATATCACAAGTCCTCAAAGAGGGCTGGGAACAACGGCCTCCCCACCACATTTGGGGTTGTGTCACATTAGTGAGAAGGCATTGGTCACTGTTAATCTCCACTACTTTAGGGGACCATCGTTATTACAGCAGCTCCTAGCAAACAGTCTGGGCAGTATAGCAACATAAAAGAATAAACGGGTGAGGTTCGTGGTGTTGCCAGGACAAGTACTAAAGTATGGTGACAACAGAAGACACACTGTAAAAGATCAAGTCCTAATGAGAGGATAGGGAGAGAACTCAAGGAAACCAGAACAGCACATATCAAATGCCTGCCAAGACCTGGACAAGGACAGGCACATCGCCAACACTCCCAAAGTCAGTAATGGCATTCCTCACCTGACTCGGCACAGCGGCAAAGCATCAGCGCCTTTCGGCATTAGACATGAAATGAGTGGCGCTACCTCACATTAGAATCATCACCCAGCAATGTAAGCGGATCAAATGTCCCCCTCATAAACACACATATGTAAGCTAAGTGGGCAACCCCCCTTGCTAGACCAGGCCTCCTCAGAGCAGAAAGGATGGGGACTCAGAGAGGGCGAGCAAGCACTGAGCGACTCCTGACCTGCAGGATAAGGACGAAGTAGTCTACGGGTTTGTTGCGCTGGTAGAGGTAGCACTCGGGGCTTTTCTTGTTCTTCTCATCATACTTCAGCTCCTGGATGACATTGGGGTGCTTTAGCAGCCTTAGGAGGATCTTCTCTGACATCTGGGATGGGCTAAACGCTTCTACTTCTATAGACATAAACACAACTTGACATTACACTTCAAAGAAGGGCAGTTGAGGTGCTCAGATCGGAAGAACACTTGGAGACAACAACACACAACACAGATGAACCAGACTTCCATCTGGTGATCCACTGGGGTCAGATTACCTGGGAGAAATTACAGCAGTGGCATACTCATGTCTGGCCCTTTTTAATCTTTCCTTTCCAACCTGCCATTGGCTTCCGACTCGTATGAGTGCCCTATATCTCTGATTGATGGGAATGGGATTCAGTCATCAACAGACTCCCTCCTTGAGAGCCAGGACACCCTTAAACACAAGCCACAACAGCCTGACTGTTCGCTAACAGCCAAGGGAGGAACCATGGTCAGGAAGCATTGAGGGCGGGGCGGGGCAGGGCAGGGTTAGTGCTAGTGCACAGACCTGGGTTCCACCTCCTGCTCTCCCACACTGCTCTCCTGAGGAATTCCAGGGACCACCGAGGGAGAGAATCAGAATAAAAGCAAGGCCGTGCACACATCAACATGCACTCCAACTGGCCAACAGAGAAGGGAATGGTGGTCGGCACTGACAAAGACAGTTACTTCATTTAAAACAACAGAAAACTCAAAGTGGCTGACTCCAGGGTGCGATCATAAATGTGGACTTCGTGGTCTCTCAGAGGCAGAGTAGGGTAACACAGAGTTTTAAGTGTGGTTCTTCCACAATGAACAACAACAGTACCAGAATAGGAGGAGAATAATAACAAAATATTGTTTAACTTATTTTTTTAATTAGATGCTATAAACAAAAGCTACAAATTCTGGATTCACGTTTGTGACTTTTTCATAGTTAAGACAGTACATTGCAGGGAATTTGGAAAATACAGAAAAATAAAGAAAATAAAAGTCCTCTGTTAGTTGACTGCTTAGATAGCCATTCCGAGCAATTTGGTGAGTATTTCTTTCTAGTGCTTTGCCTAGGCACATGTACCCGCATACGTATGTGTATGTGTACACACAGAGCCACAAGTGTGGTCATGGCAGACACATACTTCAATATCTAGGGGGTTTCTACTAAACAGGAAGTCATGGACACTTTCCCATGTCATAAATGTGAACAGTGAGCATGTCCATGTATCTGACAGTAGGTGACATCCTGCCACGTGTTGCTGCTGACCTTTTAGGGCACTTGTATAAACATTGCACGTGGTTGAAACTTACTGGCCCATCTTGGAAACAGATGTCTTCTGTAAGCCTCTGGGAGCTTCCAGATTTTTCTCACATTTCCTTGGCCAACAGAACTCACCCTTCACCTTAGAGGGCCGTTTAGGGATGTGAGAGAATTAGTCTCTTAGGTCTTTCAACCTTGACCACTTGGAAGCAGTCAGTGCTGGCTGGACGGTGGCTTTAACCATGTGAATACTTGCCTCTGGATGGGGCCCAATTAACAATCTGACTTGAAGAAGCCACCAAGACATTCAGGCCAAGCTTGTACAATCTTTCATTTCATCAAAACCGTAAAAGATAAGGATTTAATTCTGCATGTCTGTTTTCTTCGAGTCTTAGCGCCTGCATTACCACTGGTGTCCAACTGTTCTTCCAAGGCAAGCTGAAGAGAGAATTACTCAACTGTCCAATCAAACAAGGTGGCGCCTGGTTTGCACTGTCAGCCTACTCCGCCAGCTGGCTCACGCGTAGGGCTGAGCTGGCAGGAGATCACCTGGCCTACCGTACACATGCAGTGTGGCACTAACATTCATCCTTACCTTTCAGACCAATTTTAAGTTACTGGTCCACCCCTGGCAAATGTCTCAGAGGGTTCATGCCGACACTGAACACAGGAGAGGAGAGAATTTAAAGAGAACAAAACAAAACAGAACAAAAACAAAAAAACAAAACACAAAGTGGCATTACTTGTCACCCCATTTCCCAGCCCCCACCCCCAGCCCCCCAGTCAGCTTGGTGAGGAAGGCTCCAGGGCCTGGAGATCTCACGCTGTGATAAGCGCACTTGCCTGTTGCTAGGAAACGGTGCATGGCCAGGAGAAGCTGCGGTGATATTTTAACCTTCATCTCACTGTCCGTCTGCTTAAAGGCAGAGAAATCTTGCTTTCTTTCACGGTGGGCCACTTTCTTTTTCGTTCTGTTGTCAGCTGAGAGGGGAATGCAGAAAAGAAAAACAAAATCAGGGCTCTTTATCGACAAAAGGCACAAAACACACTGTTTTGATCTCTCCAGGGACCAGCAGACTGGGCAGAGAGCACAGCCCTGGGTCCGCAATAAGTCACAGCAGGAGACTGGACTGCCTTAGAGAGCACCCACAAGAGATGACTGAGCAGACAGGACGAACCCCACAAGCAGCACACAGAATCACATAGCAGCAGACTGGCCTCAAGTGCTACCAAAACCACTCCAGGGGAAGAATGCCACAGGCTACACCTGAGGGAAGCTGTCTATGCCTCCCTCATACAGGGCCTCTCAGTCTCCTCAGTCCCAGGTGAAAGACAACAAACACAGAGGAGATTTCTCAAGAAGAACAAGTCTCCTTCCAGGAATGCCCTGCTTCATTCTTGCCCCAGACTATGAGATGGTCAAGGTCAGGCAACCACGGGGGTGATCTGGGGTGATCTGGGAGGAACGAACCAGCCTCCTCTGGAAAAGGCCAGAGGAAACACTCAGGCTCCGGCTTCTGTTGCCGACTCCGCTACGCTTTTCTGCAAAAGCAGCTGTGGGTAAATGAACCCACACAGCCACACTGTACAGAAACTTCACTTTTGTTTAATTTCTACATGCCACAAAGTAATTATTCTTCTGTTGTGTTTTTTCCCTCAGTCATTAAACATCATTAAAAGCCATTTTTGCCTTGTTAGGACATAAGAAGCCAGGTTGCAGACATTAATGGGCTGTGGTTTGCCAGGCCCTGATCTAGAAGGGATCTCCTACAAAGCTGTTTTTCTTTGGTCTTGTTCTTTTTTAAAGAATAAAATGCTGATAAAGAAAAACCTGATGTAACAAGACCCCAGCTGTGTATAATGGCACTTACCTGTAATTTCATCACTCAGAAGGCTAAGGAAGGAGAATTATATGGTCAAAGCTAG
>LOJH01037618.1:755-15225 GCA_001685095.1 Ellobius talpinus | reverse complement strand
TATGGACAAGTTCAACAGAACCACCATATACGGGCTGCCCATGCATGCTTCAGCGTTGCTGGGGCATAAATTTCAATTCAAATGCAAATGAGGCAGAGCAGAGAGAAAACTATTAGCTGAGAGACCCTGGTGATATGTAGGTGAGGCTGTGCTAAGAATCAATGCCCCTGAAAATCCCTAGCTGCCCTACCTCACCTAGAACAAGAGTCAATGGCTTCCCATAGTCTTCCTGGCTAGGAAGCTTCCCATAGCTTGCCTGGGTCACACTCTCCTTACCTGCTTGTCTTACCCCTCTAGTGTTTAATTGCATTCTATATTAGAAATAAGTACATGCAAAGATGTTTCTATTCCAGCCTATGGTTCATTTCTATAAATATCTGAATACGCATTAAATGCCTTGAAGAAGCTAACAAAGTAAACAATGCTGGAATGCTAAAAGCATTCTATATACAAATAACTTCAGGCAGCTGAAGAGATGGCTCAGTGGTTAAGAGCACTTGGTGCTCTCTTGCCGAAGACTAGGGTTTAATTCCCAGCACCCATAATGTCCTGTGACTTGATTCTACAGGGCCTTCCTGGACACAAGATACACATGCAGAACACATACATACATGCAGGCACTCATATATACACATGAAAATGTAAAAACGAAATAAATATTTAAAAATAATAACTGTAGATAAAACCATCTCATAAAATCCTGTGGACAGTGCATACATAATTTCTCTGAACTGATTCTTCCATTCCCCATGTGTTTATCTTTCTCTATGACTCAATTGCTTACTGTTATTGCAGAGGACATTTTCTAAGTTTTAGCAAAGACATTCAAGGAGTCCATAATAGATCTGATCAAAAGTTTGAAAGCATGGGAAAACAACAACAGAAGACTGAAAGGAAGTTTTATTCAGATGTCACTGCTGACAGTTCCCTGACGCTATCAGAATTTTCTCCTCGTCATTTTATTCAGTACTACCTCCCACAGAGTTTTCTTTAATTAAATAAATAAGCAAATAAATACTTGAAAACTCTTAGTGTTTGTAATCTTTGAAAAAATAAAACCCCTCAGAAGTCACCATGGCATGCACATGCACACACACACACACACACACACACACACACACACACAAATATTTTTTAATAGGACTTTCTGTTTTACAGTCTAAAGAGTATCTGGTTAGCTTGGAAGCATTTGTGTAATCTCAAGAATGTGGAGTGGCTAAAACTCAAGAAAATTAAACACAGTGGAAAATGGAGTCAGCGTTATTGGAAATGTATGTTATTATAAAGCACTTAAGATTTATGGCTGAGTCGTAAGGATTAGCAATACGGTTTTCTCACTTTTCCATGTAAATAAATCATAATAACAATAGTTTTGTAAACATCAGCAGGTATAGTATAATTTTAATCCACATAACAAATGGTGAGTAGAAGAAACATTGTAAACCAATTAAGATTTATATTGAAATTTCCCTATTAAATTTACCTATAATTATTCTAGGGTATATGATGAAGCTTTCCATCTTGTTGACCTGCATCTAATTACTGAATTTAATTTATGCACATTTTTAAATAAAAATGATTTACATAGGTCATTAATCATATGCCATATTCTTATTTGATTCAAGGCATATGGAATGACATTATCAAAGAGTAAATGCTTGCTGCACGTCCTTTCATGATATGAATTCAACAGGAAATAATTTTTTTTTAGAAATCTATTCTTCCAGGACAGGTTCTCTGAGCATAACTATGGAAAATTCATAGGGTTATAAACACCAAGCTAGCATCCAGTGACAGGGTCATTAATTAAATGTTTGTTATAGAAAGTGGATCATGTGAAAACATAATAAAAAGAACTCTATAGATATCTATCACAACTATTTTGACTATGAATTTTATATGGCTTCCTTTTTCATGGGTGAGATGCTAGTGCAAGGCCAGCACCCCAGCACCCATGGCTGAGGTGTGAGAAGGTGGCTAATATGTGGGCGTCTCTGTAGAGCTTTCTGTCCAGCCAAGTGCTGGACAAACATACTGTGGGTTCTTTTGCCTCTGAGTCTATTCCTCCACTTAGAGAAAACAACACAAGAGGTACAGAAATGAAATGGAAATACTAGATAATGTTCTGAATTCCAAGTTCAGGCAAGGATACGCTGCTGTGGACAGAAACAGCTTATGAAGCTGGAACAAAGACCATGTTAACACTCCAGCTACAAATAATCTAGAAGGAGATTGTCCCTTACTGTTCTTTCCAATTTGATTTTCTTTTCATTATTTTTTTAAATAAAAATGTTTTATACAGTATATCTTGATCATGGTTTCCCCTCCAGCTCCTCCCAGATCCTCCCATGATTCCTGCGCTCGTACTCTGTAGGCCTTTGAATATCTTATGCCTCCTAGGTTAGCATCTGTCATGAGCCGACAAGGAAGGAGAAACCACATGGGAAAACCCTTCAATTTTATGTAGCAGACAGTCCATGGGAGTTTTACCTGGAGACTCCTCGAGAAAGCACTGAATAGTTCTCACCTCTCGACACTGTTTCTCAGGAAGTAGGGTCAGCTTCATAGATGTGACAGACTGGGGCTCGGTGCTCTCTCTCTCTCTCTCTCAGTCTCTCGCTCTCGCTGTTGCTCTCTTGCTCTCTTTTTCTCACTGGCTCACTCACTCTTTCTGTGTGTATGTCTGTGTGTGTGTGTGTCTGTATGTCTCTGTGTCTGTGTGTGTCTCTATGTCTGTGTGTGTGTCCGTGTCCCTGTGTGTGTTTTGGGACTTGCTCTATCCAAAATCTCAACTCATTTTCTGGAATTTCTAGTGCTTCCAAACACTGATAGACTGTTATGAATGTTTCCAGAATTACAGATCCCGTGGAAAGAGACCAGTTCTTACTTTAAAAGATGAAGTGGCCAGCTTTCCTCATAACAAGGAAAAGTCTGAGCACTTCTTGACTGGTTTCTTCTCAAATTTTCACTAATATCCCCAGGCAATATATAAACCAATACAAAAATTCATATTCACATCAAAACAGAGTTTTCTTTGTATCCTCATTGGAAGAGTTCAACAGATAATACACCCAGGTCTAGGGCAGTCATTTTACTTCCTACATTAATAGACTTCAGCTGAGGAACAGAATCAGGATGGCAAGGGATACAAATTACAGTCTTTCTCCAGCAGTATTGTTCATTTCTAAACTTCCGTTTCTACTATTTACAAGAGAATGACTGTCTAGAAAATTATAGTCCACATCTTATAAGCCTTATAGTATAAGGCAAAGAAACTTTAAGGGGGAAAAAAAAACAATTCTCCATGTCGGAACCAGAAAAGAGAAATTTCCTGAGAGAAACGCACAGCAACGAGTCTTACCATCTATGGACTGAATCCAGATCAAAAAGGGCTACTTTCTGAGCCTGAGAGAGAAAACTGTAAATCTCATACCTCACATCAACCTCAAAGAAGGACACTGAATAAATAACACAGCAGCCAAACTTCCTGCCAGAAGTCACAAGAGTTTAAATTATCTTTTGATGCCAAACAGGAATATTCGTTGGATCTGTTCATCTATATGCAAAAGGCCACACAAAAGCTGACCTTGGGGCGATTATAGCCAAGAATCTCTCCCGCCTCCCTTCTTTCCATCTCCTTCCCTCCTCCATTTTTCCTCTTTTTCTGTTTGTGTCCCTCCCCCTACTTCTTCCTTGTGTTCATTCCTTCAGCCTATCCTTTCTACATGTCATTTCTACTCTTTGTGGGGACAGAAACTTCACAGTGTTGAAAGGAACCTTTGGGCATTCCTGAGCTCGAACACTAGTGTTAAAATTACAGAAAGAGGTTGTCTCTCACTCAGCTCTGTTTGAATGATAAAGCAAAGCAAGAATCTTAGTTACAGGCCTATCTGTGACCCAGAGAGAATCATAACTCAATGGTGTAGCACTGGCTAACAGGAAGGAAGTCGTGCTGTTAGAAAAACAGAGTGAAGACTGGGGAGGTGGCTCAGTGAGTAAAAGTGCTCACTGCTCATTCATGAGGACCTGCGTTTGATCTCCTGAACCCATGTAGGAAGGCCAATCTGAGAATATAGCCTTAGTACTGCTGGGCTGGAGACAGGAGGATCGCTGGGAATTCCTGTCGGTTTAGCCCAAAAGGTTACTTTCAGGTTCAGTGAGAGACTCTGTCTCAAGGGAAAAAGGCAGAGTGTGATAAAGGAAAACACAGTCTCCTCTAAAGTACCTACACAAGCACATGCAACACACACACACACACACACGCCAAAAGGAAAAACAAAAACATGTGTGAAATAATATGTGTTCACTGCAAAACAGCAGAAATGCCAGGCCAGAAACTACTAATTTTTAAAGCTGTTCAGCATTATAACAAAACCAGAAATAATCAACTCATAGCAAGGAAAAGCTTTGGTTCAGTTCATAGATACCGGTCCATGGTCACATGGTTGCATTGCTTTGGGGTTAGTAGAAAGGTAGTATTGTGTCAGAAATCTGCAACAGAGCAAAACTTACTGCAGGGACAGAGAGAGGAGAACAGGGGAAGAAAATGGAGAGAGAAGGGAAAGAAGGAAGCAAAGCAGAAGGGGAAAATATCAAGTTCTCCATGCCCCTTCGGGTACACGTCAGTTATCCAAAGACCTCCCAGCAGACCTGAGGAGTGCGAAGTTGGGTGTATGCTTGGAACACATGGGCCCTTCAGTGACTTTCTAGGTTGAAACTATGACATAAGTATTTTTGTTGTTGTTTTACAACTTCATTATATTTTCCAACTGTACCAGTAATATAACCAAAATGCCATATTTCCTATGTTTAAAATATATATTTTGATGAGTTTTGATATACTTAATGCAGCCTTGAAATCCTCACCAGAATCAACACAATAAACAGGTTAATGACCCATAAAGGTTTTTCCTGGTGACTCTGTGTTTATTCTCCTTGTACCCCTTATATGGGCCTGTTTACCATCAAGGCAGACTTTGCCACATGTTCTAGAACACTGTATAAGCAGACCTTTCTCACACAGTTCTTTCCCTCCTCATGGCTTCGGGGAATCATCGATGTTGCCACTACGTCAACAGCTCATTTCTTTTCATCTCTGGGTTGTAATCTGCTCTACAGATTGACCATACCTTGCTTATCTTCTCAACAGCTGCAAGATTAGGCTTGTTTCCAGTCTGTCACTCCAGTCACCGTGAGTATTTACACACTAGGATTAGTGCAGACAGATGCTTTTGCTTTGCCTGGATACTCATCTAAAAGCAGAACAGTTACATTGCTTGGTAAGTATATGTGGTTGACTCTCTAAGACACCTCTAAATAGTTTCCAAATGTATCTGTGGTCCTGACAAATTCATTTTGTATCCTACCAGCAATATGTGAAATTAAGGTTATTCCCTGTCTTAGCCAACACCTACCACGATCAGCATTTAAGTATTCAGACATTCTGTTGGGTGGGTAGTGTTGCTTCATTGCTGCTTGTAGTCATACTTTCCTTTGGGCCACTGGCTCACAAATCACAACACAGAGACTTAGTATTAATTATGCAAGCTTTGTCTTAGCTTGGGCATGCCTCACAAGCTCTGAAAACTGAAATTAACCTGCTTTTATTAATCTATGTTTTACCATGTGACTTTTAACCTTTCTTTCATTCTGTGTGTTCAACTCCCTTCACATTTCATCGGTGTCTCTTCTGTGCCTCAATTTTCTCATCCTCTTTCTTTCTTTCAAATCCCTTCTATACCTCCTGCCTAGCTATTGACTGTTCAGCTTTTTATTACACCAATCACAATACACCTTCACACAGTGTGCAAATATCCCACAGCAGTTGTGCTCAAACTGCTTTTAACTCATAAGGAATAACACAGAGCATCTTGCCATACATATACAGTCTGTTTGCTTTTTGTCTTTACTGTCATTAGGTCTATTGTCTGAAAATAGGGTTTTAGCTTTTCTTTAAAGGCCTGGTGGAATTTGGTAGTGAGTCTGTTTAGTGCTGATGTTTTCATTGTTTCGTAAATCTTTTTGCTCATTTTATGCGCTCAGAAGTTTGTATCTTGTTAGTTCCATTTTGATAGATCACATGAGTTTAGAAACTGGTCCAATACTATTGGGTTTACTACTTTATTGCAATACAAATTTTCAAACTCTCTAATGATCATTTAGATTTCAGTAGAATTCATCTCTAATTTTACAAATTTGAATTTTTTTCTTTTTAGAGGGGAGGGTAACTAAGGCTTTGTCAATCATGCTTATTCTTTGAAGAACAAAGTCTTTGTTTTACTTATTCTCTTTATTGCTTTTTTTCGGTAGCCATTCATTAACTTCTGTCCTAAACTTTCTTTTTCTCAGTCTAATAATTTGGGACTTGATTGTTATTTTTTCTATTGTTGTTTAACAGAGAGATCACAGTTTTAATGCAGAAACTCCTTGCTTAAACTTTCCTCCTGGAATTTTTTTTTTATTTTGTTCCAAAATATCTGCTAAGCTGTGTTTTCATTTTGTTTGACTCTGGGAAATGTTAAGGTCCTGCCTAATTTCTTCTTGATAATTCAAAAGTTTATTATACAAACTCTATAGAAATTTTTAGTGTTGAAAGGACTTTCAGTTTAAGGACCTTGCTCATGCGAGGCGAGTGTGGTACCATGGAGCTATATCTTCAGCCCACAAATTGGAATTTTAATTTGGATTATATCAAATATATACACTATCTTAAGTTAATTTTCATCTTCATAATTTTCATTTTTTAATTCATGAATATTGGATATATCTTTCTACATATGTATGTGTTCCCTAATTACTTACTGTCTGCACTCTTCTATGCCTTATAATGTGAATATTTTGAACTATTATTGGTAGTTTTATTACTATGTAATAATAATAAATAGTGATAGTCAGAGTTCAAGCTCAGAACCAGAGTATATGTAGCTTACTGACATAATGCTTGCCTAGTATTAACAAAGCCCTGAGAATCCATGTGCATGCATGCACATGAGCACCCCGCACATACACACACACACAGTCAAATAAATAGATAAACAACAAGTATGTAAATAAATATTGCACCTATTCGGTCAAAGGGTCTCTTCCTAGAGATCAGTACCCCCCTCTACCTCCTGTTAGTGACTTATATTTTCCTTGATCTCTAGTTCATCAGGCAGCATCTAGGAAAACACAAGAAACTTAATGAAGAAAACTAAGTATGAAAATGAGAGAGAAGCTGAAGGAACAACGAAGTCAGGTCAGCCGGAGCCGGGCAACTGGCAGTGGCAGGAAGCCATTTCTCTGGGAGCAAATACAAAAATACAAAGCAGATGATACCACAGCTACAGAGGAGTCAGAGTGCATGACCCCTGGAGAAATCACACCAAGGCCCTGAGGATACACAGGTACTTCCTCCTGACTGAGAGGACCAGAACGGAATCAGTTATAGATCCATAAACTGACTTAAGCTTGAGAACCACGATGCTTTAGTAACAGCTGAAATGAGTTCTCATTGATGCTGACCCTGAGACTCCCACAACTTCCAGATTTTAAAATAGTTTGAAAGGATTATGCTCTTAGAATTTGCTAATATGAACACTTAACAGATGGCCTTCTATTTCATAAATAATATGAAACATGATAGCATGTATTTAGAGGGTTTATAAACTTCTCACCGTCAAATGAACTCAGAATATTAAGTTATGTGGTAAATAGAAGTAGAATCTATGTTTATTGCATTTTTCCTAGAGTAGGAAATTAAGGTGGGATGAGCAGCTGAGGATACTAATGTTGTTCAAACCTCTTCCTATTCAAATTCTAAATGAGTGGTTCCTTAATGGACAGGAAAAAATGAACTAATTTAAACCAGTCTCCCCCTTCCTCCTGTTGTGTTAAAAAGAGGCTCGTGAATGAAGCAGATACCAAGTAGCGAAGAGGGACAAGAAGGGGCATGAGGCCCAGGTGTCACCGACACTCACTGACCATTTTCTTCTCTTTAAAATCCTTTAACCTGGCATGCACACTTAGGAGACTTGGGGCTTGCTGTGCATCTGGTTCCAAACAGTTTTCAACATGCATGTGATGATTTCTAAGTGCTTGGTGAAGATACATCCAAATTGTCATGCAGACATTTTACTTCTCAGCCATCTGGCATCAATCTAAAAGATTAACAAAGGCATTTTTGATACCTGTGGAAGCCACCTGCAAACCATCAGAGAATCCTAAACTATTAGAGCGTGTTAGATACAGACATGAACTCGATCATGTTCCTCTGCTCGTTCCTCATGGTCACCTAATCTCTCATTTCTCACTCTGGGACCTTATATTCACGGCTTACCTGTCGTGAGTGCAGTCTTTAATCGTGAAGCAGGCTAGTGCATTCTGTCTTGCCTCTCCTTTGACCGTTCCTCTATTTCCAAAGCCAGTTAAAACATTCTTTTGAACATTAGTTCAGCGACACCGACTCATTTTATTTACTCACACGCAGCCTTAATTTTCCACTCATCGGGGCACCAAAGCTTTGAAGTAGATAAGACTTCAGATCTCCAAAATTTGAAATTTCCCATGCAAGTTGCTACAGACGATTAATGGGACAGGAGAATAAACAGAACGTGAAGGTCAGAAAAGACAGCAGAGTGTGGGGAAGGGAGAGACTGCACACATAGCTTTCTCTCTCACCCAGTCACAAATTCTCCGTTTAAACTGTGTCAAAGCAGATTCAGGGAAGGTTGAAGATGTAGCTGAGTGGGAGAGCATTTGCCTGGCGTATGTGAAACCCTGGGTTCAATCACCCGCAGGGGGTAGAAGAAATAGAAATCTAATTGTAGTATGTTAAGCTATTTTGGGGAAAAAATAGCATATGTTGGCAATTTAGTGTTTCGGACAAAAATATGGATACACAAAACTATCATACATTAGGGAAATAAGTACAATGTTACTGATATGCACATCTTCCTTAAATAATCCCCATTTCTATGCAGTTGGGAGTCAGGAGTTTATGCTAAGTAGTAACTAAATAGTTTAAATATTAGTTCAGTTTTCTTAAAAGAATAAATCATAATCTCACAAGTTATTAATTGCCTGGATCTTCCAACTCCAAGACCACATCATAATTATTCACTTCTTAAAGGATCTTGCTAGCTCATGTTGGATTTTATAGCTTGTCTATCATACCTCAAACTGCATTATGTACTATAAGTGACCCTATGCAACGAAGGGTTTTAATAATAGATATGGTCCTGGTGGCTCCTTATTAACCTAACCAGACTGTAAGCTGCATGAAGACAGGGATGCCAACAAGCCATCTCTGACTCTTTTGACCTGCTCTTGAGACTCTTTTCCTCCTACTGGGTTGCTTTGTCCAGCCTTAATGTGAGGGGTTTTGTCTTGTCTCTTTATATCTTGTTTTGTCCTGTTTGGCTGTCCTCTTTTGAGACCAGCTCTTTTCCAAAGAGGAAACAGAGAGTGAATATATCTAGAGGAGAGGGGAGGTAGTTGTAGGCTGAAGGGTGGCGGGAAGACTATGGTTGGAATGCATTGTATGAGAGAAGAGTTAATTTTTAATTTAAAAAGGAAAGTATACTTTTCTGATAATATGAAAGTAACTTTAGTATTTAATATACGTTATGTGGCTGATTATCTAAAAGATATTGTTATATGTGAGAAATAGCCCAAATACATTAGAAACAGGAAAGTTCATAATCTGTCATTAACTTGATCTAAAAATTTAACTTTTCTAAATGATGGTCTCAGCTGGGAACTAAGCTGATCTTACTAACATTTTTTAAATGTAGTCTCATATAAAACAGTGTAAAATCCTAGTGAACATGATGCAATTGTAGATAACTTAACCTATGAAAAAAACTTAATGTTTAGGTGCTGGCTAAAAACATCAGCTTTGTGTCATCCCCCATATCATTTACCTATTTACAGCTTTTATGTTATATTTAAAGTGTAAATGTTATACTTTGGGTTTTGCTTCTGAAAATCAAGTGACCGATGAGAATTATAACTTTGACATCATGAAACATCAGATTGATTGGCTACCCAGAAGAATTTAAATAGACTACTCACAAGGTTACGAAACATTTCTCCATAGTTTCCCTGTTTCTGCAAGGCTGACCTATACCCTAAATAACCTGCATTGTCCAAGCACATGGACCACACTGTAGGCAGCATTCTCTGAAATAGTATACAGAATGGCCATGGTGTCCGACAATATATTTTATAAATTTCTGGAAACTGTCAGAAACTAAATATAATGTACAATATAGGGATTTAAATGTGCTATACAATGTGATTTTAACAGTGGTAGAGAATTACATCATTTAGAAGAGAAATACTATAAATTCATTGCAGCAAGTAAGTCTTGTACAGTAAGAGCTCATATGTATTTCTCTCTGTCTTTCTTGATGAACAGATCTGACTCATTTTACATTGTTCAATAAAGAAATAACTTTACTTGTAGATGAACAGTTCATCTCCCAGAAGCCACGGGCAGTTAAAGAAAAGTCCCTGTGCTGAATGAATATAAGACAACTCCAGGTGAGGTGATGGCCGAGGAGGGCCCAGAGGACACCAACACAATACAAGCTGTTACTACCGCACTTGGCTATCCATGAGAACCTAGTGGTAATACCTTATTGGTGAGGACACCAAATCATTTGGTCATGGGTCAACAATAAAGCAAGCAAGAGCTGAGCTGGACACTGCTTCCTTATTGGCTAGCCTTCATAGCGGAAAAAGGTCCTGCATGAGCTGCTGAAGCAGAGAAGTCAAGCAAGCCTTCTGCTGTGATAGGGACCTAGCTGTGTAGGGGAAACCAACTGTCATGTGGTGGGGATTCAGCCCACTCTACAAGAGGAAAGTCTTGTTCTGTAAACCTGATCCAGAGCCTGTGACTGGGAAAATCAAAGACTGAACTTACTGCTATTGTTTTACAAAATAGTTACATTGTCAAACTGTCTTCTAAATATTCAAACACCCATAGATTGGTGCTGTGCCCAGGCTTCATCATGGAAGCTTCCCAGGCAGGGATTACTGCAGAAGCCTGTGACTGGCCTAACATGTCAAGAATAAGTGATAGTGGAGTACTTGGCCCTAAATAGGAACCTGCATCTTCTCTGCAAGGCTCTGGGAACCTTGAGGAGCCAGAAAGAATGTAAGAGCTGCAGGATGGGAGAGGAGCAGGAAAACCTGTCTTCTGGACATTATAGACCCACTGAACTCAAGATCTGGCAGCAGCTGTGTTTATCTGCACAAGAGTGTACCCCTCAACATTTTCATCACAGAAGACAGAAGAAGAGCCATAAGGTTCTTGAGGGCAATTAGCTGTCATTAGAGGAGCAGGTATCCTTTACAGTGGTGTAGCCACAGATATATCACCCTTGCTCTCGGAAATCACCCCTCACTCATGCTTAGGCAGGAAACTGCAGTAAACGCAGTGGGCCACACACACAAAAGAAGACATGGCAAGTGGAGGGGTCTTGTTGAGAAGGAGAGTTTTAGCAAGAGAGGGGGGAGGATGAAGGAAGGGAATAGGAGGAACGAAAATGACTAAAATTCATTATATAAATTAATAATCTATCATACAAAACTAATCAATAAAGAAAAACTTATTTAAAGTAAAAAACTGTCCATATTTGTGGGATTAGAACAACTTTTGTTGTGGTGAGAAGGAGCACAAATTTGTTTTTTAATGACAAGCATATTGATTATTAGAGAAGACATCAGCATATTGTATGTTCATTGTAAAATATTTTTAAAAATAATAGCCATTAAGTTCTATGATACTGTGACTATACATGGTACAATGAAGGACTTACTATGCTTTTCCACATGCTGAGGTCAACCACATAACAGACAAACACTAGAATAATTCCAGCCACAAAAATTCCTGCATATTTCCAGTCTCTGCTCCTTTAGATTCATGTAAATTTCTGTCCTCTGCAAAGATAAAGAACACTTTAAGAGTCTTAACAGAAAATTTAAAAATATTTTGGATTAGAGAAATCCCAGTAAATTTATGAAACCACTTGGATGGTCACAATAGCAGAAAATATCTTTGATGTTTTATGAAATGATGAGCAAAGATTGCCATTAAGTGCATGTGTGTTACTGATGGGAAATTAAAGAATGTAAATCATTTATTTTCTAGAGAGAAAGTTTGAACTATTGTATAGAAATTGAATCTACAAAAGAAGATGAGACCTTATAGTCATACACTTGATATTCTTTAAAAATAAATGATACGTAATATATTTGCAATAGCAAGTCAGAATTAGGAGGAGGACAGAATACCAAGTGAATAGGCTTGTCACAAGAGAGTTTATACATCATTCATTAATTCACTTACTCACCCTCCTGGCATTTACTGCAGAGCTTCTTAATCCAAGCTCTGCTAAAAGCTCTAGGCTGGCAGTTCTCAACCTGTGGGTCACAACCCTTTTACGGTTGGATGACCCTTTTACAGGGGTTGCCTAAGACCATCTGCATATCAGATATTTATATTATGATCCATAACAGTAGCAAAATTCCAGTTATAAAGTAGCAACAAAAATAATATTATGGTTGGTGGTCACCACAACAAGAGGAACAGTATCAAAGGGTCACAGCATAAGGAAGATTGAGAACCACCACTCTAGGCATACAGTAGCAAGGTTCTTTTGCTCATAAAACTTCCTGATGTGAGATGTCCTTCTGCATATATGTTGCATTTATTGGTTGATGAATAAACCTGTTTTGATCAACGGCTTAGCAGAGTAAAGCCAGATGGAAAATCAAAACAGAGATATACAGAAAGAATAGGCAGAGTCAAGGAGAAATCATGTAGCTGCCGAAGGAGAGAGATGCAGGAAACTTACCAGTAGGCCACAGCCTCATACTGATACATTGATTAATAGGTTAATTTAAGATGTAAGAGTTACTTAATAAAAAGCCTGAGCTAATAGACAAAACATTGTTGTAATTAATATACTTTTGTGTGATTATTCGGGTCAGGGTGGCCAGGAAACAAATGAATAATCTCCATTTACAACTTCCAGCTCTCATGGTGGGAAAATTAAATCCCACCACTCAGGAGGCAGAAGCAGGCACATCTCTGTGAGTTCAAGTCCAGCTTGGTCTACATAGTGAATTCCAGGACAGACAGGACTACCTAGTGAGACCCTGGTTAAAAACACCAACAGCCACAACAACAACAACAAAAAAAACCAAGTAAAACTGTCCTCATATAATATATAAATATAACTTTAAATGATTGCAAGTTTGTTTTAAATAATATGGTGTTACAGAAAACAAATGATTCTGACACATGGGATTTAGTTAGGGTATGTAGTTGAGAAGTGTTTACTAGTGAGAGGCAATTTGTGCTGAGGCCTCAGGAAGTGTAAGGAACTAACCAAGTAAAGATGAGAACCAAGTACATACCAGGTAGAAAGAATAGTTGTCATAGAAGCCCTTTGGTAGAGCTTATTGGGTATGCAGAGGAAAAGGTCAATACACTTGGAACTTAGAGTCAAGAAGTAGCACCAACTGAGGCCGGGGAAAGAAAGCCACAGAGAGAGTTTGTGTTTTCTTTTTTCTATATGTAAGGATCCCTCCACATGTGTAGCCTGCTTAATCTTTCTGTAATGTTGCCTACCTGCTGCAACAAACAATTAGGTTAGGACTGATTGAGAATGGAAGCTGGGAAACAAACCAGTCTGAAAGATTCATACAAAGTGTGTAGGAAATCCTACAGCCAGTCACCTTTAAGTTATCAGCCCACTTGGGTGTAGCCTCTTATACTATAAATGCTCATGTAAAGTGCATGTTCTCTCTCTCTTCCAGCTGTGGGATTCGGTTATTCCCGTGTGATCTGTGAGTCTATCCCTAAATAAATAACCCTTTATTATACTTAATTCTGAGTTAGTGTGGGATTACTTTTTAGCATCCATCTTTATCTGACACCCAAAGTGGGGCTATTTGCAATTATACCAGACAGTAATCTTGAAATTTAACTATCATTTTACTTTCACAGGATCCCATAGAAAGAACATTACCCCCATGACAGCAGGAAGTAATTCTAGAAGACGACATCCTCTTTCCCAATGAAGTTTTTCCTCAGGGTAGCGACATTATTTAGGGGTTGGTTATAATTGGTATAGGGTTGGGGGTTGGGGACGAAATTATATAGGCTCAGAGATCTCTTTGAAAAAGACAAAAATGAAAATTGGATGGGATAATAGATTAGTGTGAACTTACTCACACTAATAATAATAGTGAATAATAGAGTGAATACTTGTGAGCTATTATTTATAGACAGTTTACATTGGTATAGATCCCTGTATATTGATACAAACTTAAATTATATTGAATATGTTCCTATTTTTGTCTACAATATTTGTATACCTGGTCAAAGTTATTTTGTCATAATGTATGCATGCATGCTTCTACCCTGCTTAAGACATTTTATATATTGATACAATTTTAGGATATATTTATCATATTG
>LOJH01037616.1:0-10730 GCA_001685095.1 Ellobius talpinus | reverse complement strand
GGGCAGCGGGAAGCAACCTGCCGCCCCTTTTACAACAGACAGATGCTGGTTTTAAAAGTAGAAGTATCAAAGGATTTATGACAAATATACCACATTTGGTCTTTCTGAAAATGGCATGGAAGAAAAACTTATTGCCATCTTGCCAGACACCACAAAACACTGCACAAAAGACTCTGAACCCAAGGTATGTACTACAAACATAAAGATCCAGTTAACTGAGATGATTACTAAAGTAATTTAAAAGTCCTTTCACATATTAATACTATTTTTAAATGCATCATCAGATCAGAGATTTAAATTATGAATTGGTCTGGGATGCGGTAAACATTCTGCTTTGAACTAAGAATCTCAAATCCCTTTGAAAAGTTGTATTCATGTTCCTTGTAATTCCTCAAAATAAATTGTGCAGGTTTAATGATACCTGCAGAGTTCACTGTGGTTCTGGTTATATATATACACTAAGCAATTAAGTAAATATTCAGTGCTTAAGGAAAAATAAGCCCCCAAACAGACCTATAACATCATATACTATGCAGATGGTTATCTAAAAATTCCTTAATAATGAAAGACATAAAATTTAATGCATTCATGGTCTACTTTCATATTATGCATATATACAAACACATATATATTCATCACCATAATATTAAAAAACATGTTCTATGAGTTTCACACAGGGCCATTCATCTGATTTAACTACGAGAAAGATACACTCAGGAAAGATAACAAAGCAAAAATGTTCCTTTATGCTTGAGGATTCTAAAGATTTGATCTTTCAAAAAATAAGAAATCTTAAAATCTCTATACTTGATAACTTTTCACTAAGCTCAGAGCTGCTTCTTTGGCATTGCTCCAGACTTTGTCTGCAAAGTTTACCTAGGACACTCAACACGTCCAAAGTCAGTTCCTGTTTTGCACATTCACCTGCAAACACGTTTTGCTCATACAATTCTACATTTCACCCCCTTCTCTTATGTCTCAGGTTTCTAACAACAATTTTAAAAAGGCTTGGTTTGTTCCACTTCCAAATTATGTTCAGAGTCTGAGTCTTCAGAATCTCTATAGATAGTAAGAAAATTCTCTGTGTGAGTGAAAAGTCCTGAAAAGAAGCTGTGTCTGCAGAGACTTATGGACTGATTAGGATATCAGTACTGGGGAGAGAAGAAAATGCTGGAGGTCCTGAAGCTAGTGACCTTATCTTGGGCTAGTGCTAGTCCTCCAGAACTCATCCCCACCATTGTGTCTGAATTAATTATATAATTAACACATAGAAACTCTTTTGGAATCGATTAACTCAACAGACTTTCTTATGTTATCAGGTAGCATCTTGGGCCTGTAGAAAGTTTCTCCCATCTGACTGCAACCACTTCTGATGGATGCACCTCTGTATCTTAAACTGGATTAATTTATGACCTTCTTGGCTCTATAAAACTTCGTGAAACTGATTCCATTTTGGACCATGGAATTTAGAATAATGTAAATTTGTGTTCTTGGGCCTTGGCCACTCAAAAGTGTTTCAGCATAAACTATTTTTTATTATTCCTTCTAGGATGAGAGATGTGGCTTTTGCATCAGCACCTGCTTATTATACATCAGCACCAAGCATTTTGATTTGGCAATGGTGTGATGATACATGTTCAGTAGACACAGTACTCAGAATTTTGAGTGCTAAGTGCATAGGCATTGCTCCTAAGAAGAAACTCCTATGTAGTGGTTAGCAGCAGCAACAGCAGCAAGGTGGGCTCTAAGTCAGCTCACCACTACGAGGAGAAATGATTTCCAATGTGGAATGTTGTAATACATTTTTACCTGTAATACATTATTTTTGTTTGATGTATCTGTGCACTTTTTATTTAGGGCATTTTCCATTTGCAATGTGCTTCTCAATGTGCTCCACAATTATAAATAAAAGAGAAACTTGTATTTTGGTCCATGTTGTTTCATCTGCAGCTTGGATCATGATACTTGGCCCCCTAACTTGAATTCTTTCCTAACACACAAGGCTACTCCCAACTCTACAACCCAAGTGATGAAGTTAACATACAAATTAACTAGGTTAAACCAAGCATGTTTCTTTTTGCCACAAACCTTTAAGGATTTCTCATGAACATTATTTGCTTTTCTTACTACATTCCCATATTTCCTACAGTTAAACATTAGGTGGAGCTTGCAGAACTCCAGGGAAGTAGGCAAGAAAAGATTTTAGGAGGCAGAGGAGTGGAGCATACCAGGTCAACATGGCCCACAGAATCAACTAAGCAAGGCTTATAGGGACTCACAGAGACTAAAAAGGCAAGCAGGAAGCCTGCATGGGTCTACACTACATGCTGCATAGTGCTGTGGTTGTTTAGCTTGGGGGTTTCTGGGACTCTTAACATTGGGAGTGGAGGATGTCTCTATTTTGTTTGTTTTGCGGGACCCTTTCCTACTGGATTGCTTTGTCCAGTCTTGATAGGAGGGTTTGTGTCATGTTTTATTACACCAAGTAAAGCTGTGTTTGGTTGGTACCCCTGGGAAATCTGCTCTTTTCTGAAGGGAAACACAGGCAAAAGTAGATCTGGGCAAGAGGGGAGGGTTGGGGGGTGTCTTAGTTGGGGTTTTTATAGCTTTGACAAAGCATCATAACCAAAAGGCAAGTTGGGGAAGAAAGGGTTTATTTGACCTATACTTCAGCATTGCTATTCATCACTGAAGGAAGTCAGGACAGGAACTCACTCAGGGCAGGATCCCAGAGGCAGAAGTTGATGCAGAGGCCATGAAGGAGAGCTGATTACCGGCTTGCTTTCCATGACTTGCTCAGCCTGCTTTCTGATAGAAGCCAGGACCTACCAGCAAGGCAGGGATGGCATCGTTCACCTGCTGGGCCCTCCCCCACTGATCACTAAATGGGAAAATACCTTACTGCTGTTTCTTATGGAGGCATTTCCTCAACTGAGGCTCCTTTCTCTGAAGACTTTAGCTTGTGTCAAGTTGACATACAAAATCAGCCAGTACAGAAGGGTGGAGATGGGCTGGGAGGAGTGGAGGAAGGTGAGGCTATGGTTGGGATGTATTGTCTAGAAGAAGAATTTTAAAAAGCCCTTCCATGTATGCTGGCAGAAATCTACCACAGGCCCTCTGCAATAGTAGTTTTACCTTCCCGGATCAATTTTCCCAGTATTGTGTTCATGACTAGCCTTCATAACCTTCAGGACTTTCTACCAATGTCAACATCTCCTAAAAATTGTGAAACTCCAAATAAGCTCATAAAGTCACCCTCACATCCTCCGGCTGTCCCCTATCTTACTCGGTTTCTCCACAGGCCTTGTTTTTTTTTTTGGTACCTTAGTCATGATATGGATATGAAGTGTTCCCCCAAAGTCTCTGTTCTGAATACTTGGGGACTAGGAGGTGGTGCAATCTTTAAGCGTTAAGACCTAGTAGAAGGACATGCAGTCACTCGGGTCACACTCTTGAAGAGACCCCGAGGTTCTGTTCTTTTCCTCTCCCTTTTTATTTTCTGACTACCACGAGGTGAACAGGCCTGCTTACCCTCAGAACATCATGATGTTCTGAGCCACCACCTGCTCAGCAACAAGGCTCACCAGCCATGAACTGCCAGGTCTGAACAAGGAAGCATTCATTCCATTAAAATGATTTCCTTGGAACTTTTGTCACAGGGATAGAAAGCTAACATCTTTCCCTCAGTTACATGATTTTAAATGTGAGCCACTTTTAGTGCATAGTTTTTATTCTGTATGAGCTACATGAGGACAAGAATTTCTCATCATTTGCATTTATAGCACCTCAAGAAGTCCTTTATTTGTGAAAGAAAGCATACAATTCTGGAGGAAAGGGAAGGGAGGAAGGAAGAGAAAAGGGAGAAAGCAAAGGAAGGGAGAAGGGGGATAGATGCTTGGGGAGATGGTGTGAAGAAAGAGAAGCAAACAGGAAATAAAATCTAAGAAGGACTTTGGGAACCACTTCCACTGAGAGCTCTGGATGTACAACCTCTAGACATGAAGTTGCTCTTTAGTCTCAAGAATACAAGGCATGCTGGGCGGTGGGGGCACAAGCCTTTACTCCCAGCATTCGGGAGGCAGAGGCAGGCAGATCTCTGTGATTTTAGGCCAGCGTGGACTACAAGAGCTAGTTCCAGGACAGGCTCCAAAGATACAGAGAAACCCTATCTCAAAAAACCAAAGAGAGAGAGAGAGAGAGAGAGAGAGAGAGGAGAGAATGCAAGGCAGCTGGGAGTAGCAGATATGCAAATGAAATTTTATTAATATCTCTAGACATTACTATTGAAAACCTGTAAATAATTTATCTCCTTTCCTCTCTCTGTCCATCTCTCTCAGTTAGCAATGACTCCTAAATCTTTTGTTGTGAGATATTCGATCACTGTGAATCCCGAGTTTGCATTTATATTAATTAAATAGAATCAACCTTGATCTGGAAGCAGAGACAGCAACTAGTTGACAGAAAGTAATCATAGAGAGTCAGAGGAAGTATGGGAAATGGATAGAGAGACTCATGGGAAGTAGTAAAGAGGGACTTTAAAGGTGGCAATCTTTCTTTGATTTGGTGGAACTGAAGGACACTAATAGATGCTGAGGAAGAGGCAAGGTCAGCTAGTTGTTTCTCAATCTCTCTGAACTAGTAGATTTTCACCCCAGCCTCTGACTCCTGGGTCTTTATTGGTAAATAGAACAATAGAGATTTAGTTAAAAACTACATTTGGTGTCAGTGGTAGGAGGTGGAACGGGAGGGACATCATAGTCCGATCAAGTTGCTGCCTGAGAAACCAGCCACTAACTGCAGAGCTGCAATTATTGGCTGTAACAACAGTAGATTCAGGTGCAATCACTGTGCTGACAGAAAAACAAAAGTCATTCCTGGATTGTGTGTGTGGACCTACAGGGCTGTCCAAAGGTTAATTCTATTTCCACTCCATTGCATTACTCTGTGCTTGACAAATATCACTTCTCCATGTTTTGACATCTTCATTTTATGACTCACAAATTGGACAGGGTCAGGAGGTAAGAGCAATTTTAATTTACTTTTCTTTGTCACATGAAAAGACAGCAATTTTGGGGATAATTCACTACTTTAAGTCTGGCTGAAAACAGAATGAAGGGGAATCAAGGTCTCTTGCTGCCAAGGGGGTTGCAAGAGCAGGGTACCACACCTGCACAAAGCTTGAATTCATTTTACCCTTTTGGGAATATGACAGAAAATATTTTATAAGTGCTTCGTTTGGATCTGGCTATTTTTTTTCCATTTCCTTTTTTCTTTCCTTTACTATTTTCTTTTTTTTTCTCGTCCTGGTGCTCTTGTGTATTGAATGAATGATACCCATAAGAGAAAAGAACAAGACACAGAGAGATGTTCCATTTCTTTCTGGCCACTGTAATGTAATTGTTATACTAATGGTAGCCAGTATTTCGTAGATTCTGCATGGGTTTCTTTAATGCTTTTAGCAATATATAAGGAAGTTACCAATCCCACTGTTCACAGAAGACGTGACTGGGGATGTGGCAGAGTAGAAAGCAGCCATTCCACGTGGTCCGGAGAGGCCTCTCATTCATAGAGCCTGAGTTCTTATTTCCAGTCCCAGATGGGGATTCATTGACAAAACGGTCATAGAGAAGGTGGTGATAACAAAGAAACACTTCAGCAAGACCACAAGAGGGGAGAAGCAGCCTCCTGGTGATCTAATACTCTCCTCCTGCAAGAAGACAAAAAAAACATTAACCACGCAGTTGAAGGTTAACCCTTTAATAATCTGGCCGCTGACTCCACCTGGTGGAAACACTGAAAATGAAAGAAGATGGATCCTAGAAGCACTAAAAGCAATATTTGGAGGCAATCATTTGTTAGTTACCCTCAGTCCCCATGCCCCCCTTCTGAAAGGCAGTTTACCATGTATTTTAAGAGTCCCCAATCCCTTTGTAGCTCATTCTACAAAGTGGCTTCTGGTTAGTTCATACCTGTGAGAAGTCCTGCCAAGAAACTACATGTTCTAGCAACAAGTTGGAGAAGGAAATACAGAGAAGAGATCATTGGAATTTTCAGTCCTGTGCCACTCCTATAGTAAGAATGCCTCCAAATTATTTATTCATTCCTTTTGGTGGAATGTCATGATTTTCCAGTTGTTTTTACTCTCAACTTTCTGTAGGGATCAGGTTTTAAAGTAGTTCATAGTGGTCCTTACACAGCTAGAATAACACTGTTCTTATTTTATGCTCCTCTTTTTGTCACAGTAGGCCATTGGTTTCTGCTAGTAGGGAATGAAGACTTCAAGAACCATCAAGCTTTTGCTTGATATTTCTCTCTGTTGGTTTGTACTCTTACTTTTACATCCTCATATGGTCTTCTGATTCCAATTATAGCAAAGACTACCATGTCTTTGTTAAGTGGTCTTGAAACTTTTGATGAAAGTCAATGCACTCCAGATATGTGACTTATTTCTTGACCCTCTATTCCTAAATGGTGCTCTGTATGTCTGTCTTTTATTTAACATATTTTAAATTTTCTTTCGAGAATTTTGTGCATGAGTACTGTAGTTATATCATTTCTAGTTTTCCATTTTCTTTCCTAGTTCCTCCACTAACACCCACACAGCCTCTCAAATTCATAGCCTCTTCTTCCATAGATATTATTGTGTATTATTATGAACATGTGTTCAGGGCTGACCACTTGGGATTGAACAACCTATTATAGGGTTTTGTCCCTGTAGCAAACTGATTCTCTCTCAACAACTATTAATTGTCTACAGCTCTTCATCTAGTGGTAGCTTTTGTGAAACACTCACCATCCATATTTTCATGTCTATTGATGCTGTCATTATGCATGTCTAGTTTAGGCAGTCATACTATTTATATTTCACCAGTTCAGCTTTCCTATCATGACTAGAAGATACAATATAGCACAAGACATTGTGGTTGTCTGGCTCTTAAAATGTTTCTCTCTCTTTTCTGTAATGTTCCTTGAACCTTTGGAATACCGGTTGGGTTATAGATAGACCAGTATGTTCTGGGTGTCCCATGGTCACTGATTATTTTCATTTTGATCAGTCACGGATCTCTGTAATACTCTACTATCCCCAAGAGTGATAGACTGCCTTGGAAAATGCCAGACATAGGGATGGGACATCTCCCTTTGAACTGTTGTCATGGGTATCTGAATAGCCTATGGTCCAAAGGCCTTAAAAGTATAGACTATTGCCATTGCCCTTGGTTATCCCTAAGAACTTGAAGGTATGATCTTATTGATGAAGCTCCCACATACATCAGACACAGGGTTTAGGGGAATCATATTGGAAATACCTCTCATATCAGAAAGAACTCTACAAGATGGAAAAAGCCTTGGCCTTGAAAAGCTAGGTTCACAGCCCCAAAATAAAGAGGGTGCTGTGCTAGCTGCCAAAGGAGAAAAACAATCAGTAGTTCTACCTGGCTATAAAACCTACAAATGCCAACAACCAGCTATGAAAGATATTCTCAATGGCACAATAGAGGCACTTCTGTCTTGGTCGCAAACAATAACTGTCTAATTAGATTTAAGACTCACTCAAGAAGAGGAAATTTATGCCTGGCACAATTTACCTAATGAGCTACCATGGCTGGAAAGGCCATAGATTCTAGCAGAGAACCTACTAATGCCATTTTCCTAAGTCAATATAATTTTAATTGTGCTCTAAATAGCCACGGATAAAATGTTCAGGATATTTAAGCATTGATTCGCGGATCAGAAAGTAGTCTACATTTTTTTCAAAGGAAATCTAATGTGTGATTAGCTAGTGGGTCCTGCAACAGTCTTATGGTAAAATACGTAAATGCATAAATGCAGACCAAGAGTCATAGGGAAGGGGACTGCTGATGTCAGTTTTAAAATGATAAATGAAGTATTCCTTATCACAGATGCTAGGACTGATTACCGAGGGAGATGGAAGTCCTTGTAATAGGTGTGAGGAGTGGTATAATATGGTGGAATGATTGTTGTAGCATCCAGAAAAACCCAATTGAGTCTGTGATAAGAAGCAAATCTCTTCTATCACCTCTAACCTTTCAAACATTTGTCAGGATTTCTACTGAAAGAAACAGAAGCCAGGCCAGACAATATAATATATAAGGTCTTCATGTCTCTGTGTCTCTGTCTCTGTCTCTCTCTGTCTCTCTCTGTCTCTGTCTCTGTCTCTCTTTCTCCCCCTGCCTATATTACTATATATAGCCTTTATTGGCCTGGAACTGCTATACAGGACAGCTGGCCAGGAACCCACAGAAGTCTGTCCATATATGCCTTCCATGTGCTCATATTAAAGGTGTGAGCCACATCCAGACTCAGATTCTTGGACTCCTCAAGGACCTTAAAACTGTCTTTGAGAATACTAAAAATGAGGATTGAGTGCAAGAAGCAAATGACTACCCAAAGTATTGCTACTGAAGAGCTTCTGGGAGTTTCAAATTTTTTTTTAAATTATTTTTGTTTTTTGAGATTATAATTACATAATGTCCCCTTTCCCATTTCTTTCTCTAAATTCTTCCACACACTCCTCTTTGCTCACTTTTAGATTCATGACTTCTGTTTTTACTAATTGTGGGTTATTTTTACAGGTTAGTACATCTTCACCAGATGGAGTCAGAGACCAGGGTTAGACTTGGGAAGTTCATGAGGGAATGTCAGTTTGTTATCATATTTGAATGTTATGTCAATATGACCTGTGACCTCATTTCTAGATACGACTTAGAACACTTCTGCTGCAAGGAAAGAGTCATTCCATATGGCTAAAAAATAACTATTTAAATATATATATAAGAACAACACAGGCATTTTAGAACAGAAGCAAGCAATGTATCCAGAACTTGCCAGGAACGGTAGTGACTCTGTACATAGTCATTGTCAATAACATTTTGTGTGCAATTGTTCCATCCATTATACAGTATGGCACTGGAGCTGGACACATAGAAGAGACAGACATTATACAAATAAGATCTCTAAATGCTATAAATCAATAAATACATTTTTTAAAAAAAGTAAGGGACCTGGGAACCTGATATTAAGACTTTAGTGAATGAAATTTGTAAATAATATTTAAATGTAGATCTAACAATGTGAATAGGAGTTGGTAAGATTCAAAATTTTACAGATTTGGTCATTTAGAAGTGGCTGAACCAGAAATAATTGATTTATTTCATATGCAGATAGTATTACTAGTACTATTAGTTTAAAAACTTAAAAATATGGAGTAAATATGTACTTAGAGATTTAGACATGAATGTATGTGTGTGCATATTTGTGTCTGAATTTTTGTGTGTATGTATGCATGACACATTTGTGTGTGTGTGTGTGTGTATAAGGTAAATGGAAGAAACCTTAGCTTTGCTGCAGCAATCTATGCATGATCTTAACCAAAAGGCTGAGAAGCAATGTTGTTGAAATCTGTAAAATATACTTTGCTTATATTGAGATTTGGCCATCATCTTTGCTTCATGAAGTACTAGGGAATAAACAAAACAGATTCATTGTCAAGCCAATGTTTCCTACACTTATTTCTGATGTCATTTGTAAGTACATAAAGAGAACTTACTTGCTTGCATTTTGTTAAGTGATTTCTCTGTTTGTTACAGTAACTAGCAGATCAGCCTCTTTTTCTCCCCCACTCATGTGGCAGAATGACAAGAGACTTAAGTCAGGCATATAAACAGTATCTTACCTTTTAGAGACTTTAAAAATCCAATCCTGGAAACAACAGCACACCCCCAAGGAGTACCAGTGCATAACCATGCATGCTGATCCATATTTGACTCTCAGAGATCTGCCACGCAGTGCTGATTCTCTCTGCTCCTTCAAATGTCCCATAATAATTATGAATTAGTGTGCTCTGATCCTGTTTCTAGTTGGTGCTCTCAGCGCTTCTCACTTCACAGACCCTCCACAGGGAAACCCATTGATTTAATGGCCTCTTGGTGATGGTTCTGGTAACTCTGTTGGTCGTTACGCTCGCCCAGTGGGGCTGATGTGTAAACAGAAAACCACAGAAGCAAAAGAGCACAGATATGATGGGTGACCAGAAGCAGAACCTAGTGGTCTATTGCAGAGTGGACTGAATAGAAAACACAGGCTTTGTCGTCCCAGTGATGGGCTATTTATACCATCCCCTGTTTATAAAGGAAATATTCTATTTGAAGTTTTCCGAACCAACTGTAGAATTTTGAAGAGAAGACAGTCTTCTCATCCTTAGATTTCATCTTTCTTCTCTTGTTAAAAGGGAGACAACATCTAGACCTTATGTTCTCCATCACCTCTCTCTGTCACTCCTGCTTTCTCTACATATGTCTTCTGAGAACACTTTAGTAGAAATAATTAGCTGTACTTGATCATAGCTAAATCATTTTCTTACCCTGAGAGATTTCTTTTAGGGCTTGCCTAGAAAGGAGCTTGATTGTCAGGGATAAGATTAGTCAAGTTTCAAAACTTATTTCAGCCTTCAGAATTAAGAGATATTTCTTCTGGGCACCTAGGCAAGGCTCACAAACTACATCATTCAAAATAAGCTACAGCAATGAAGCCCCAGAAGATTAACTACAGTATTTATGAGGGGCTATAACTAAGTATAAAACATAACTTTTCGGGCTGGAGAGATGGCTCAGTGGTTAAGAGCACTGCTTGCTCTACCAAAGGTCCTGAGTTCAATTCCCAGCAACCATATGGTGCTCACAACCATCTATAATGGGGTCTGGTGCCCTCTT
>LOJH01037615.1:3076-15226 GCA_001685095.1 Ellobius talpinus | reverse complement strand
CTGACTGGCAGGACAGAAAAGCCCACCTACAAGGGTTGGACACCTGCGGTTGGCTCAACCTCCTCCCCGTCTCACTTTGGTTCCTGCCATGAGTCCTTTAAAAAGCCCAAGAGTAAAATCTCAATGGTACCCCACTTCAAAGGACCCCTCCTATCACAGAGGATTCTGTTTTCTCTCTCTTAGGTTCCCACCTATGAACTGTAATCAACTTGCCTCCAAAATTCACTCTCTGTGGTCCATGAGTTTCATCCTTCAAACTCATGAGACAAGAATCTAAAAAGCATGGATTCAGGATGACTTTTGTGGTTATTAAGTTTTCCGGGACTCTAGCCCCTCAAGCAAAGTGTACCAGGTACAGAAAAAGGCTGTTACTCTTAGAGACACCCCAAAACATCTGGTATCAAGACCTGTTGTAGTGTGCAGTTACTCCAAATTTTTATGTGTATTGTTTTTTACTTGCTTGTATATATGTGCACCAAGTATGCCTACATGCATGCATGTTTGTGTACTATGTGCATGCCTGGTGTCCGTGGAAGAAGAGGGCATCAGATCCCCTGGGGTTGGAGTTACAGATGGTTGAGTTGCCATGTGAGTGCCGGGAGTGGAGGGATGCCTTTGAGTGCAGGTGCCCAGGGGGTTGGAGTTACAGGTGGTTGTAAGCTGCCTGATATGGGTGTTGGTAACCAAACTTGGGTTCTCTGTGCAAACAGAATGCATCCTTAACCACTGAGCCAGCTCTCCACCCTGTCCCTACTGTTTCTTCCTAAGCTGGTAGAGAGGGTGAACGCCACAAAGGGAAGTCCTGTCTAAAAAAAAAGGTGACTTAGGATGACTTATGGTGTAGAGTGAAGTCTTGGCACAAAGGCTAAGAGGCAAAAGAGCAGATTATGAAAGAGAGCTAGGAGCTCACATCATGATCCTGCCTGCTCCAAAGCAAACATGCCAAAGCATTGCTCTTTGATTTTACTTATCTTTGGTGCTAGGGACAGAACACAGAGTTTCACGCATGTTTGGCAAGTGCCCCACTTCTGAGCCACAACCCCACCAACACTTGAGTTTTATTTATTTTTAAGTTTTAAAATGATCTTTTATGTGCATGGGTGTTTTGCCTGCATGTATGTCTGTGTACCATGTTTGTGCAGTGCCAGGTGAGACCAGAAGATGGTGTTGGATCCTCTGGGACTAGAGCTATAGGCGACCGATTATGAGCCACCATTCAGGGCAGGGAATTGAACCCAGATCCCCTAGAAGAGCAGCCACTGAGCCAGCTCTCCAGCCCTGACTTGTGAATTAGAAGATGCCTTGCACTCCTAACATCCAAGGAAGATAATGGCAAGACAGTTCCCTTCCTGTGAACTTGGTATAAACTATCTCCTATAAGGGACTTCTAGAACCTGCTGAAGGAGAGTCACCTATTGAGTGTTTAGTGAGCTACCTCTAGCCCTAGACATTGGCTCTCCACACTCATCCTCCTTCTCTTAGCTTCAGAATTCTCTCAATCTACTAACTTGGCAGGTTTTTTGTTTATTTGGCTCAGTTCTGCCTGTCTGGTAACTTCAGACTTAGGGTCTCAGTCCATTTGGCCGGGTACTCCTATCAAGCAAACGTTCTCCATCACTCTTCCCTTTTGAAATCACATTGGCAAGAAGGCAAGATGACAGAAGCCAGCCAGAGACTTAGGGGAGAAGAGGAGTTCAGGCTTCAGGTGGCTGCATTCTTTAATTAAACAGAAACTCCCTGAAGAACAGAGACTGGAGTCCATCCTGAGGACTTTTTTGTAAGGCAAAAGTTGTTGCTTAATCTGGGTCCCAGTCAGCTTGTGGGAAGTGTGTAGGTGATGGTGTGATGCCCCCTTTCAGAAGTACCAAGAGCATCATGCAAGACGTGCAAACAGTGGGCATGGAGTGAGCACTTGGTAAGCATGGCTACAATCTGCTTGCTGGCTGAAAGACAACCTTCGAGACTACAAACCATCCAGACACCTGGAGAAAGGGACTTAGGGGCAGGGAATAAGACCACCCATGGCTAAGCATGCTCCTAGCACACATCAACTTCACTGGCAGGTGATCCATTGTGATCTTTGCTAAAAAAAAAACGGGTCAGAGAGATGGTTCACTTGCTGACAAGTTTGATAACCTGAGTTCAACCGAGACCATGTCAGAAAAAAAAAGAATTTGTTAAATTTGTTTGATAATCCATACATGTATAAAATGCAATTTTGGGTCTTTTTGAGACAGGGTTTCTCTGTGTAACTAGCTGTCCTGGAATTCACTCTGTAGATTAGGCTGACTTTGAACACTCAAGAGATCCACCTGCTGCTGCTTCTGGAATGCTAGGATGAAAGGCGTGCACCACCAACTGGCATAAAATGCATTCTTACTAATTTTACCCATGTCCTCTCTTCTCCCTCTCACCCTCTACCTTCCCCACCCCCAGTACAACCCATTTTTCACATTCACATCTTCTGTTTTGTTGTGTGACCCTCTGAGTCTAACCAAGGCCATCTGTGTGACCATGGGTTTGGAACTATCCATTGGAGACTGATCAGCTTCTCAGTAGGTCCACAACAGAAGATATTGACTCTCCATCTCCCAGAGTCTATCTATAGCCAGGAGGCCCCGTGAGCCTCTCCTGTATCCATGATTGACTGCTGACAGGCCATTCTTATACAGGCCTGGTGCAGGGAGATGCTGGGAATTTATGATTGCAATGGCTGTGTCATGCCCAGAAGATGGCATTTTACAGCCCTTCTCCCTATCTTCCGACTTTTACATTCTTTTCACCCCTAACCGTTAAAGGGGAAGGCATAAATGTCTTACTTAGGGCTGATCATTCAACTGTCGCTTAGTCTAGGTACTGCTCAACTTTTGAACAGACATGTGAGCTACGAAGATGTAACTAGAGCTGGTGGCACAGCGACACTTGATGGACAAATGCAGAACTGCATGCTAGTCCCAAGTTAGTATTGGGATCCCAACATTGAGCCATGCTGGGGCAGAGAATGTTCCAAAGGCCCAGGTTCTCTGTTACCTAGTTAGGTCTATTCAAACCTTCCTTAGCAAGTTTAATAACCACCTGGGAAATGGCACACTTCATTCTGTAAGTGGGTATAGCTATTCCTTCTTCACAGCTATGTCCTTCCTGTCCACAGCCTAAGAGGAAACTCGGACATTTTGTTCTCCTTAAAGAACAGAAGGGCAGGGGACACAGTTAGTTTAGTTGGGACTAGCATTTATGAGACCCTAGGTTGGACTATGGCACCAGAAGGAAAAAATGGACAAAAGAAAACCAAGTGTGGTGCCACACACATATAATAAGGCTGGGTGGTAGCAAGTTCAAGACCAGCCTGAGTTACAGAAAATCCTGTCTCAAAGTAGCAGGAGCAGAGACGACTAGCCAGAGTGTGTCAGCAACTTTCCATGTGCACAGTCTAGCTCCCTGGGAGTTACGATTTGCAGAGAACTCTTAGCAATCTTTGCTCATACTAGGTATTTCTTCTCAGTAGACTGACTGAAAAAAAAACTAGAAAAAAATTATAGCTTGGATACAGAGTGTCCTCACAGCTCATTTGTTTGAATACTCACTTGGTCCCAGCTGCTGGTGGTGTTTAGGGGAGGTGTAGAAACTGGGAGGGGCAGATGTCTGTGGGATGGGACTTGAACTTTATAGTTTAGCCTGCCCTGTTCTCTCTGCTTCCTGGTCCATAGCAAGGTGAGCAAGCAGCCTCATATGGCAGCTGCCACAGCCTCAAGCTGTTCCAAACCATGAGCCAAAACAAATCTTTCTTTATGGTGGCCACAACAGGAAAAGAATTCATACACTGCCAAAGAAAAATCATCTTTAAATCATTTATGATAATAAAAGTTCTTTCAAATAGAGCCCACAGGAAAATTAATACATTTGCAAGATTTTTTCCCACTCCCAAATTTCCATTTTATTTTGAGACAGGTTCTGTAGCCCAAGCTGGTCTTAGTTGATCTCCTGTCCCAAATACTGTGATTAACTACTGCAGGCAGAAATACAGAGGAGGCTACAGAGAGCATCCTGCTGTTTGTGCCAGACCAAGAACCAGTACACACCTCAGCATTAAGTTGAGAGGCTACTGGGGCTGGAGGTGGCTGGGGGTGTGGCTTGGTGGTAGAGCTCCTGTTTGGCACAGGTGAAGCACTGGGTTCCATGCCCAGCATTGAAGGAGGAGGAGGAAGAAGGAGGAGGACTAGTGAGGTGGCTCAGCAGGGAAAGGTGTTTAGTGGTTAAGAGCACTGGTTGTTCTTCCATAGGAACTGAGTTCAATTCCCAACAACCACATGGTGGTTCAGAACCACCTGTAATGGGATCTGATGCCTCTTTCTGTTGTGCAGACCTACAGGAAGACAGAGCACTCATATATAAATAAATCTTTTAAAATTTTTTCAATTATAATTGAACTGAATCTACAATCTTTTCCCAGGGATCACAAACTTTATAACAATTGGAGGCCCCAACAAGATCTTTCGGAGACCAAAGACTGAGGACCAGGATAGGTCCCAGAGGGAGCAAGTCTAAAGTGGACTTCATAGGCCCCGGGGAGCCCAGACTACAGCCACCCCAAACATGCAAACTGAAAGTAAGAACTGGCAGCCAATATGCTTCTGAGGCTTAGACTGATTGCTGAGCTGCTCTGTTCTGTTTGGAGTCTGGGCATTTGGAGAGGCAAAAGGCAAGAACTGATGGGACTGTAGACCCAGGCTCTGGGGCAGATTTTACCGTCCTGATTCTGGTGGATGAGTGAAGGTGGCCACCACTTGCCTTGAGTTCTCCTGGTCTTCTCTGACTGTACTGTCCCTTCCCATTGTTCCCTGCTGTCTGTTGCATTTGTGTTTTTAAGCGTTGCTGCAGAGATGGGAATTGAACTGAACATAGCCAAGTTGCCTCTGAACTTCATGTTACAACATTTTCAGGATTTCCGAGAGGCAGACTGCTCCTGGCTGCCCTCTGTGCCAGCTCTCTTCCGAGCTTGCTCCCTCTAGCTTGCTCTGTCGCTGTTGCCCTTATTAGCTTGCTGCTGCTCGCTGTTTAAGTCCCGCGGGTACAGCAGGCACTTCTCTCTGCCCTCTCGTTTGCAATCCTTTCCCCTTGCTCTCCTTCTGAAAGCTGTCTCTTTTCCTACTTATTCTATCTCCCAGCTGGCTCCTGTATGTGACTGTGGAGCTCTGGCTGTCATCCCTGTGCCTGTGCTGGGCTGGGGTGATGCAGGCATTCCAGACGCATAGCCCTCCCAGGCATAACCCCCCTAGTCCACTGCCTCTTCCCACTGCAGTGCTGCAGCTACCCCACACCCAGAATTTCTTATCTCTAAGCCGTCTCTGTATTCTGCTTTTTTTCTGGTCTCTTCCTCTGATCACTCGGTTTGGTTTTACGGGGATTCAGGTATCTTTTGGGTATGGATAACTGTAGTGATATTTTGTTTGTTTTAACAAATAAAACTTGCCTGAAGATCAGAGTGCAGAGCTAAACCACTAGAGGCCAGTGAGTGGTGGCACACACCTTTAATCCCAAGATTTGGGAGACATAGGCAGAAGGATCTCTGTTAGTTCAAGGCCAACCCTGGGCTGCACGAGATTGAATCTGTTTGAAAGAGAAACAAAGCTCACACAAAGGTGATCCCAGCACTTGGGATCCCACACCTTTAATCCCAGCACTAGGGAGGTGGAGACAGGAGTGATAGGGCTGGGTGGAGAGAGGAATATAAGGCAGGAGGAGACAGGAGCTCAGAGCAGTCTGAGGTGCATTCTGAAGCAGTCTGAGGAGGCAGTCTGAGGGCAGGATCACCCCTTAGGTCTGAGCACCGGTAAAGTTTCTCTAGTGACTGGCTGCACTGCCTTTCTGATCTTTCAGCTTCCACCCTCTAATATCTGACACTGGGTTCTTATTATTAAGAACAATTAGAATTCATGCTACAGATAACGTTATTAAAAAGCTGGCTCTGGAGTTGGGGCATGGCCTCCCTCTCCCGATCCAAACATGATTGTTCAAATATTTCCTCCAAAATATCTATCTAGATTAGAAGGCCATCTGACTCTAGAACAATGAGAAAAAACAAAACCGCTAAAATATAAATATATATATTATATAAATATAAAATAGCTAAAATATAAACTTCCTGTACTTTAAGATTGTAAGCTTATTAGATATCATTAAAAGCCTATAAAGTAAAAATCGGTAAAGAAAACAAAAACAACCTGATGCCAACATTATCTGAGTTCCTATAAATATATTATTTTTATAGTTTTCTGTTTAATGACCTCCAGGTTACAGACACTTAAGTTATTCTGAAACAATAAATTTATAAGAAAAAAATACTAAGTGTTTCAGACTGTCTGCCTCTACCTGCAGACACACAAACTGGTTATAAAGTAAAATAAAACCATCTGTCTAAAATCTCTCAGTAATAACTCTAGATATGCCTGCTTAAAATGATCAGACTTGGACTCACTTAAAGTTAATACTCCTTCCAAATAAAGGAGATAGGCAAAGTAATGGAGCCTTCAATTGAACGTCCAGTCACTCCTCCCAAGCCGTTCCATGCAATTGGGCTGTCATTGCAGGAGGCCTTCTGTTCTGGAGAGACTACGGAATACAGGCTAAAAGCTAAGAATAGGGATGGAGACCCCCTATGCAGTGAGGAGAAAGCTGTTCTACACACTAGGAAAAGGCTCCAGACTTTGCTTCATACCCTTAGGAAAAAATTCTCACAACAAATGGAAAGCTTCTTTGTTACTTTTATGTCTCATGTTATTTAAATCTTGTAATCAAAAAGGATTTATATAAAAATTAGGATGGCTAAATATAATTAAAAATGCCTAGCTTTTTGACTCGTTTTCCCTTTCTTGGTTCTTGTTTCCAAAAGAAAATATTCCCCCATTCAAGGCCATAGATATTCAAAACTCTTTTTATTGGAATCTGTTAAAACCATTGCATGGGGATGGGGTAGGGGTAGGGGGGACTTGTAAAATTCCAAACAAAAAATTTAGTTTAAAACTGTAACAAAAAACCTATACATAGGTAATCTTAATTTGCTACTGCATGCTTTTATATAACTCTAAATCAACTCTTGTTACCTTCTTTTTAGACTAAGGAAACAACAGATCTCCAAGATATTTTGGATTAGAATGGATTTCTATGAGTTTTGTCCTAAAAATATTAGATTAAAAACAACATATGCTTCCCCGACCACCACCAATGCCTGAGGCAGACGGGAGAGTTGGTCACAAGAGCGTGAAAAGAGGCCCTGCACTTTGCCTGGGCAGCACAATAGAGTTAACCCTGTTGGCAGAGGAGGGGTAAGCCAGCTCTGCAGCAGTGAGCAAGTGAGAATTGTCCCCATTACTCAGCTGTCTTCAGGTGGCATGGGAGGGGGAAGAGGTGGCCCTGTAGTCATAAGATGGGGGAGCTGACCACGCCCTCCACGGGCTATAACACTTGGGAGAACAGGCCCTGCACCTCACCTGGGCAACACAATAGAGCCAATCTGTTGATAGAGGTGTGGGTGAACCAGCCCCAAAGTTGTAAGCATGGGAGAACTGTCCCCAGCATTCATCGGTCATGCGGCAGTGTGGGTGGGGAAGGGCTCCCTCCTTCCCACCCCTGTTCCTTACCACCTGCAACAAACAGGGGAGACAACCTTCCCACTAGCCAGTTGCAGCACTCAGGAAAGCAGACCCAGCTCCTACCTGGGCAGCACAGCAGAGCCGGTTGGGTAGCTGGAGATAAGTTGTGGGCAAGGAAGAGCTGTCCCCATTACTCATCTGACAAGTGGCACCATGAGCTGAGGAGAGATGCGCCCCCACCTCATCAATGCCTGAGGCAGGTGCACAAGCTGGTCCTGGGGTCATAAGAGCAGAAGGGCTGACCCTGTCCCTCACCAGCCATAGCACTCAGGAGAGTGTGCCCTGGACCTCACCTGGGCAACACAGTAGAGCTGGACTTGATGGCATAAGTGGGGGTGGGGGCAATCCTGAGGGCATGAAAGCAGAAGAACTGGCCCGATCCCTCACTGGTTGCTACAAGGGTGAATTAGCTGGGGCAATGCTGGAGAGCTCACCCTAGTGGTGAGCACAGGGACGAACTGGCAGGCTGACCAACACTATAGCTGCCCAGACCCAGAACCAGGGTTATAAATTGGTCTGCCCCAGCATTCACCTCATCCAAGAGCTGCTGGAGCATGTGAAGGGGCCTGACCCGCACAACCAAAGCTGCAGGATCTCCACAACACAGGGCAACAACAGGATATCCAAGAAGAGTCTCAGTGAGGACCCAGTATTGATATAGTGTAGCAGAAACCAGAGGGCTCAAACTAGACCAATGACTCTGCGATGAACACTTGCAAGTAAAGATACAAGGACAAAGGGATTTACTGAGTGACTCACTGGGTCACACTGCAGCACCCATGACAAGATTTTTAACTTTTTCCTTTTCCTTTTTTCTCTTAAATTTTGTTTTATTTGGGGAGGAGATTTGCAAGAGCAGAGGGTAGATGCGAAGGGACCAGAAAATGAACGAGATCAAGATGCATAATGTAAAAGACATAATGAATAAATAAGAAGAAAGTTTAAAGAACATATGTGGTTAGGTGTGGAGGTGCACACCTTTAATCCCAGCACTCAGGAGGCAGAAACAGGCAGATCTCTGAGTTCAAGGCCAGCCTGGTCTACAAAACAAGTTTCAGAACAGCCAGGACTACACAGAAAAACCCTGTCTTGAAAAAAAAAATTCCTGTGATAGAGAAAACTGCTATCTGTCAGCTCCTAGAGCAACCCTAAGGTCTCTTCCAAATAAGGCAACGGGGCACAAATGACTCCACCTTAGTTACGGTAACGCTAACTGCTGGTAAAGAACTGTTTCATGCCTCACCTGCCATCAGGACCCTATCCAAACTGTCTCTTTGCTTCCCAAGGCAGGCCAGTCTCCCAAGGCCCTCATCCACAAAACCTCTGATCTTCTGGGCCTGGCAGCTGAAGGAGCTGGCCTGTATGGAAATGAAATGCTGATTGCTGTCCTCTGTGACTGCTGAAGACTGATGCCCTCTGCCCGTGAAGGAGCCGAGGGCAACCTTCTAGGTAAGTCTCTGCCATTTTAATTGACACAGAAGCCACTTGGAGTAATACGTCCTGATCAAATTTATCTTTCTTAGATCTCTGATACTGATGGCTCACTGTAGCAGTGACTGCTCTCAGTAATAATCACCTGTGTATCATGGTAAAAAATTAGGAAAAATGGAATTTATAAAGATCTAGGAAAAGATTTAGGATGCACGCTGTAAAGGTCTAAGGATAGAGAAGCTTAAAGTTATGAGGGTCTAAGAAAGTAATTTGAGCATAAAGCTTAAGAAAGTTGTGAGGGTCTGAGAAAGTGATTTAAGGTATATAAGTGCAAGTTACAAAGATCTAGGAGAATGATTTGAGATAAATATAAGGCAGTTAAAATATTTCAGCTTTCTATCCCTCTTGCTATATTATTATTATATAAAGACTTCAAAGGTTCAGAGTTTTTACACTAATCAATGGAGTTAAGATTTTCCCATAAGCTCCTTAACTTTCCCTTCTGCTTCTAGTCTATATTTATTCCAGCAGATTTCCAATCAACTAAGGACCACAAACTGCTCCAAAGACACTAGCCTCAGGTGGATCTTTGAAACTAGCAAGCCCTGGACTTGCTGAAAGCAAGGAATGAGAACCAGATGTTTCTAACAAAATTGCCTACCAACTTGAGCCCCAGCTTCAGACCAGCATTCCAGACTGCCCTTTGCTAGCCCCAGGTAGTCCACAGAACCTGCACAGCAAACCAGATGTAACTTGTGCCTTCCTGGTCTTTGACTGGCATTCCAGCCTTCCTGGGCCCTGACAACAATGCCCGATTTCAGCTGAGAGGCAGTTATAGAAGAGACGACATTGCCCCTTACCCTTAACCAAAGGCTGGGATGTTAAATCTAAAGGAAACTAGTTCCCCTCTGCCAAAGGGGCCATTTTCCCAACACTGCCAAAAATGACAAACAGCCATCTCTGGTGCCTATTAGACCAAAGCCTGTCCTCCAGGCTTCTTCAGTACTACAGACCCTGAGAGTTACGAAAAGGATTACTCAAGATGGGGGCTATGCATCTTGGAACCCACCAGCCATTTGTCTGAGTCCAGTCCCTGGAAGACAAGTTCCAGTGACTCAGTGATCCCCATCTGAAACTGTACAGCCCTGACTCTCGATTTGTTAAGCTATGACTAAATGCCTTTCTGACTTCTGTAACTTGCTTAGGTGGATACCCAAAGATTGTTTGGGGTCACTTAACTTGGCAGAACAGACCAGTTTTTGCTTGCCTGCATAGATATTGAAAGTCTTGTGGTTTGCCTCTTTAAAAATCCTTCCCTTGCTTCCCTTCTTATGGCAATCTCAAATTCAGCTTAGAGGTTGTTCGTCCTGCTAGTAGCTAATAAACAAATCTTTAATTATAATTGGATTGAGTCTATGGTCTTTACTCAGGGATCACAAACTCCATCATATCAGGATGCCCTGGGTTTTATATTAAATGAGAATGAGGAGAGATAAATGTGTGCCCAAATAAGGAGAGGGAGAAAAACCTCAGTAAAAGATATTTAATGTCAGAGGGACACTGTACATTTGGGCAGAGATGACTGAAGACACAGGCAGTAGATCTGACCTAACAGCATTCGTGAGGCCTCCCAACAGAGGAAGCGACAGCAACAGCAGGTTTCCTGCTCTGTGCAAGAAGCATTTTATCCCCAGTCAGAGCCCAGGCTGGCTCGTGTCTTCCTTGGTGGAGCAGGTTAAGTGACCATCTTTCTCTTGGATAAGGAGCTTGCAGCAGGAGCTGGTGACATTCATATCAGAACACAGATCCAGAGTCCAGGGAGGCACAGGTCCCTTACAGGTCACCACTCAGAGGGACTTGAGACCTCTCCCCAGTACTGAGGAAGGAGCCTCCCTTTCCTGCAATTATGTACGCAGATGAGCAAAGAAGCAAGTACTGGGACCCTTACTAAAGCTATCTCCATTCTGGGGAAGACCTGCGCCACCACTGGGGTTGTCAAGTCTCCACCTTCCACAGGGCCTCCGGGTCTCCTGGCCAGGGTCATAGATTCTCATCTTCCCCAAAGGACTGCAGACCTGAAACAAGCTCATCTCCTTCATCTAATTCTTTCCTGGAGGCTATGGCACATAGACACTCTCAAGCCCCTGTGTCCTGAGAGTCCCAGCCAGAAAGCAGGAAAAAGCCCATTTCCCTCCCACTGGCTACAGATTACCCAGTCCTCACAGAGGGCCAGCATCTCTTAAGTTCTTCCTCTCCATTTTCTTCTCTTGCTTATTTATCAACCATCCACTCATTTGTACAAATATAAAATATATTTAGATAGATTTATATAATACAGACTTTTGGGAGGCAGAGAGGAGTGGGCTGGAGGCATGGGTGCCATCATTTACAGACATACTGGTCCACGATCTCAGTGCATTTTTTGCACCTGACAAAGCAACACCAGTGGAACCTGCAGTGGCAACGCTCCACCTGGATGCTCTTGAAGCGGTCATAGCCACGGCCACAGCACATGAGCTCACAGCCATCCATGCCCTCTGAGGTCTTGTTGCAGAGGCGGCCCTGAGTACCCAGCGAGCCTGTGGTCTCATTACGCAGGCAGTAGTCAGGGCTGGGGTCCACGTAGACCAGGTCCTCCGGGGTGGGCTGGTTGAAGCGGCTGTTAGCCAGCTCCAGCTTGCCCTGGCGGGTGACACGCATGGCCGCGGCACTGTCGTACTTCTCCTTCAGCCGGTCCCCCACCTTGCGGAACTCAGCCAGCTGGAGCCAGCAGGTCTTGAGGCTGCAGGACCCTGAGACGCCATGGCATTTGCAGGCGATGTCAGCCATCTTATACACAGCCTGGGGGAGGAGAAAGATGAGTAAGAGGGAGAATCCTTCACAGAGGGGGTTAAATAGGTGAGGAGAGGTGGGCCAGTGAACTCAGCAGCAAAAAAGGCCTCGATCCCAAGCTGTCAGGCTTGGGATCGATCCTTGGAGCTTACAAGATAGAAGGAGCAAACCAAATCCTACAGTACTCCCAAATACCCATCTTCAAAAAACTCTTTTTAAAATTTGTGTCTGTGTGTGT